>JAYRBV010035901.1:0-19608 GCA_036023255.1 Mitrocomella polydiademata
AGTCATTAGAAAAGTTTAGATTTTTCAGTTTGGTCAGTAGCACACCATGATCTATTGTGTCGAATGCCTTCGAATAGTCGATAAGGATTGACAGGGTAACTTCACTTTTTGCCATCGCCTTCTTTATATCGTCTCTTAGTTTCAGGAGCAAAGTGGTGGTTGTATGTCCCTTTCTGAAACCCGACTGTGTTTCATTGTAAACGTGGTTTTCCTCAATAAATGCACAAAGTTGGTTCAGTATAACTCTCTCGTAAACCTTAGAGAGTACAGGGAGAACCGAAATTGGACGATAGTCTTTGGTGTTTGATGGACTTTCGACTTTTGGTATTGGACAGACTCGAGCAATTTTCCATTGTCTAGGAAAACTTTTTCGGTCGATGCATGAGTTGATTATGTGCACGATTGGTGAGATGATGAATTCTGCTACTGGTTTAATGTAGCGAACCGGTATATTGTCATGCCCGCTAGAACAGTCGTTTTTAAGGCTGGTCAGGATTTTATGAACTTCCTCATATGTTGTATGCTCCACACTGAAAGAAACTCCTCCACGGTTGTTTTTCGGGAGACTGTCAATTATGTCCTTCATGTCACTATTTGAATTAACTTTACCGGTTAGAGTAGATGCTACAGTACTGAAATAGTCATTCAGGTCAGAAGGGTGATGTTTGACTCTTTTTTGTTGATTGGCTAAAATTCGGTTGATAGCAGTCCAAACTGTTTAATTATAGCTGAAATTCAAGACTTGGGCTCATTACAATTGAGGATTTTGCAAAAAAAAGTAAGACCCTATCCAGAATGTAAAACAGACCTTACTTTAGGATGAGGTGGTATTTTTTATGACCTATAATTAACTACTGACAAAAGGATTTTTGAATAGACGCGGTCATAAAAAAATAAAGATCTATCTCTATTCATAATATCTCGATGGTTTGACCTGTTTCGCAAAATTGAATTCCAGCCTTGAATATAGTATAAAGAAGAAGGTGAATCTACTAACGACTTTACAGCCCAATCTCACTCTCTCTTAAAAACAAAACAGTACCTTAAAATAATTTATTTTCGCGAACATTTATTTTAAATAACTCCATAAAAGAGAAGAATTCACACTAAACTTTCTTAATTTTTAGGGGAAATTTCACGAATGTGTGGCTCTTGGAAATTTAGCGAGTGAAATTCGCGAAAATTAATGATGTTTTACGGTAATACCCAATAAAGAAATCAATATACCTTTCCTGGTGAAATACTCTTTTGAGTATTTACCACTGAGGGCGATATGCCTCGGAATGCGGCCCAGGGTTTCCATAATCAAAGCAATGTGATCTAGAAAATAAAAAGGAGAGAGAGAGAGAGAGATTAAAATTCGGTATTCCTGGTCGAGCTTTAGAAACACATTAAAATTCAAATGCAGTTTTCAAACGAAAACCACTCAAATTAACTGTACTTTTTTTCTACTAAATAAATTTGTTCAATGAGACGCGAGAGACATTTCTAGATTTTTAAGCGAAAGCCTCTCCGAAAAAAAGCGCCGTTACATTGGAAATTTTGCTGAAAACAAACAGAAAAAGCACACTCCACCGCAGTGCTCATTTGACAACATACCTTCATCTCTACTGTAATCTTCATTTGAATGAGGTTCAAACAGAAAATCACCCGTCACCAACTCAAAGGCCTGAAAACAACAACACAAAGATTATCACTATCCAGCGGCAGATATTTTGCCCTACTCTAGGTCTAGCGGCATTGGTTAAGATTCCAGTAGTTCAAAAATTGAAAACTACTGCACATGCGCACTTGAGTCATAATAATAATCAAAACAAACGGCCGTTATTGATGTTTTTTACAGCGACGTTCTTAGTAATTTATGCTGCACATGCGCAGGCTTTCTGTTATGGAGCAAGGTCTGAAAAGGCTTTGTGGAACCTCCTCTCCTTACGTTTCTTTACTGATACGCCACATAGAATAATAGACCTTTTCCAAATTACAATCTATACGTAGATCCCTAAGACCAACCTCGTGTTCATGTAAATAGAGGAGGGAATAAAGAAAAAGTGCAAACGCATCCTTAAGATGATAGGGGCACGTGAAAATATTTCTTGAAACCGAGATTGATAATAGGAAACCGCGTTACGTATACACGGGTAATTTGGGGAAGGTCTATTGAAAAATAAAACTCTTCATTTTGACTTGTTAAAGTGATTGTAGGAAAGAAATTTTAGTGTTCACTTCAAGAAAAAAAATGGTTAGAAAGACACTTACCATGCAAGCGGTACTCCATATGTCCGCCGCAGTTCCGTATCCTGCACCAAGGAGAACCTCCAGACTCCGATATTGACGTGTTTGAATTTCTTCCGTGAAATGATGATTCTGAATTAAAAACAATATTCAGGTGTTTATCAATTAATTTAATTATCATACAATTATTATATAGAACAAAGAAACTCTGATGTTGATTTGCAAAATGACCCTGATGGAAATGAAGGTCGTTTAACCCAAAAGCTTAAACGGTATTAGCTGCGAGAGACCAATGTAAAAAATAGCAAGAAATCTTGGTTCTTCACATAATTGCATCGTTTGTTATGATTTTTCAACAAGACATTTTACAACAGATTAATCCCCTTAACCATTCAGGTCGCTGTCATTGTACTCGTGATGAGAAATGTGTTCAACTTACTGTCCAACATGCATTACCAAGGTCAGCAATTTTAACTTCGATATTAGGATTATCGAAGAATGAGACAGCTGAAAGTAAACAGAGAAAGGAAAGGTTAGCATTTGAGTCAAATATTGCGAGGTCGTTATATTTAGGAAAATTTATCTGAACTTATTTACCCAGGGTTGCCTATTTAGACCTAGGGAACTCTGCCATTAACCGGGGCCCTACCATACACCTACAAAGGAGCCTCATAGAATACCCAGGTTTGAGCCTAGGATCATGCGTGCCAAAATGCATCAACCACTTGGTTTAGCTATTCATCACGATTTTTAACCTTTTCTTTTTAAAAGCTAATACTGCTTCCTGGAATACTCAAACGGTCTGAGGTAAAAACACGATTAACAGTTCAAAGTTCTATTTGGAATAACTTCCCGGAAAAAAGGACGTCCTACGAAGGAAGAACAATTTCTCCTTCCGAGACATACCCCTTTCTGTTTTGGTTTCAGTGCTGTTATCACTGTCGATTTTGAGTAGAGAGACCAGATCATTTTCTACCGAAGCCACACCTAGAAAAAAAATCCAAAACATGGTTATTATGGTCGGTGATTTGAGAGATTTTCACTGAATAATACTGAATGTATTTCCCAAAATTAGTTTCAAAGGATTTTTTAAATCTAAGCCTTCGGCGAAAATTAACATCTCGTAAAATTCTTTCGACCACACGCAGAATTTCGTTCCCGCAAAACTTAAAACTGTGTCTAGGTATCAGCGAAATAGTAATGTAGAGACCCAAGAACAATGACCATTAGTCAACGTTTTTTGTCATTTCTAATTTACCATTTTCAACAGCATCAGATGTTTCAGGTTCTACTTTCTGTTTCCTTTCTTCCTCCCTCGAACGATCATCCGATTGCGATTGGTCAGTCTCCATCTGAGAGGTCTCTTTCACGTCTCTATCGACGCTAGTCATGCGTATGTCACCGTTCATCACGTGTGGAGGAGCGCAAGGCTGTTCACGCGAATTCTCAATAATCTCCGTATTTATCGTTGTTTCTAGTTCTGTTGTATTTTCGGGTTCTGTTGTATTTTCGTGTTCTGTTGTATTTTCGGGTTCTGTTGCATTTTCGGGTTCTGTTTTCACAACGGCTCCCTCATCCTTTTCATTTACATTCGTATCCATGTTATCATCCTTGGGGGAGACTGGCGTATTGTTATTATTTGACGTTTCCATGGCTACTGGCGAGCTACGTTCTCCGTTCACTGTAGCCGCCTCTTCAACGACAGGCGTATCCTTTTTCTTACCGCCCTCCACCGCCGCCTCCTCCTCCTCGTCGTCATCTAACTCCTGTTGGTGTTTCTGTAATTGTTTCTTAATTTTTTGCTTCAGTTTTTTCTTTTTGTTTTTAGACATTTTCATTGAACTATCAGTCTGTTTTTGTATGATGTGTTTCGGCGCGGTTGCCGTTAGTGATTTCGTGAGTTTTCCCTTTTGCGTAGCGGCCGTTGCTTCGACGGCCAGCTTTTGAACCTCTTCTTCCGTGATGCACACGAGAATGTTCTCCGGCTTTACGTCTGTATGAATGATATCGCATTTCTCGTGTAAATAATTCAGACCAAGCAAAGTCTAGAAAATAATAAAAGGTTGATCGCAACGTGATCACAGACAGCTCTCCCAGGAGGAGTGCACTATCTACACACGATTTTGATTGGACATCCGAAACAAATGATCCAATCAAAACCATCCGGGTGTCATACGCGCATTATAGTCAATATCGAGTGTCTGAGATTTGAGAGAGTACCAAACACCCTTTAGTCCTCTTTGTGAATATGTTATATACAAGGCCGCCGTAGTGATTGGCTGTATAATTTTTCAATAAGTAATGCTTTCTTGAACATTCAATATAAAATCGTGTTTTTCATATCTATGAGCCTTAAATTGTGCTTCTAGAGGTGTTTTAGAAACTTGAAAATATGTCGGGTGACATTTAACCCACTACTTAAACTGATGACCATTGCCCTCAATAATTTTGACCTTGTTACGGTCCTGGATATAGTAGAATAAGTGTGAACACGATAAGAGTTTTGGCACCAAATTAACAAGACAAACTGCACTGCGTAATTTCAAAATCATTTGATGAAGTCATCATCGGTGCCGGTACTTTTGTCTCCTGTTCTACAAAGGGTTTCATCAATTTTTCTTGAATCCCAAAATTACGTAGATGCACAATGCTAATCAATATTTCAAATAAAAAAGAAGATTTTCTTTTTCATGCGAACATGTTTCCGATTAAAATATTTATTGAATCCTTAATCATAAATTTTGAATAACCGTCTCTAAAACAAACATAATAGGTGTGAGTGCAAATCGACTGAGCAAAACTACACAATATAATTCAAAGCCCAAAACCCTAACAGACCTTTCCCGAACATAAAAAGATTCCAACATCAATCTCAAATCAGATATTTACACGTGGTCGCTATTATTTCAAGAGTGTTTGCACTTTCTTTTTTGATGAAATTTGTTACTTCTATGAGACTCTTCGTGTAGAAGGCGCGAATGAATGATGTTAGGTATTTCAGGAAAGATGTTTTTTCCGATTTGAGAAGAACATACACGAGCTCCAGTCACACTGCTCTTTTACCTGTTTTATGATACTTTTAGCCATAGGTATTGATATGCCATGATAGCTAGATTTAATGATGAATTTCAGTAAGTTGTGGCCCAGTACTTCAAAAACCATGCAGATATCTGTATTTTTGGTTTAGAGTTAAGGAAAAAATACCACTAACAAAGATAATAAAAGTGCGATTTCGATATACGAGCCTACTATGCGGAACAACATAAATGAAATAAAGACACGTGACGCTCCACGTGACGTTCCAAGGAAAAGAGAGAACGTGAAATTACTGATAATACTATCAAAAATTTACCTGGGATTACCAGTCAAGCTTTTATTGAATTTTATTTACCGGATATAACCGGTCAATTTATAGAAAAGGATACGGTTTCCATGAATTCCGCTTATTTTGAAATCATCCAGTAATTGTACAACATGTTTGTGCCCAAGATCTTCTGGATCCTCCGTGTGCACCTGACAAAAAATTATCAAAATATACACTAGTTTGAAAATACACAATCTATTTGATATAAAGAGCGATTCACAGAGGCATGCAAATAAGCAGGCGAATCTTTGTAAATTCTATGATAAATAAAAGTGATTTTGCCCATAAATATCACTGTTTAAAATACGCCTAGCTTTTGAATTCAAAAGGATTATTAGTTTACCTTGATAAGTAGTTTCATTTCGTCAACAGCAGTTTCTGTGTAATGTGCAGCACTCTTCACAATCTTCAAAGCAACAAACTTCTTATTCCTGTGCGAAAGAAAGAGAGAGAGAGAGATAAAGAGATGTGCGTGAGCGGAAATGAAAACTTTCGGGGTTTTGCCATTTCCGTGAAATTTTCAAAATGAGTCATCCGCGAAAATTTCTTCCCGCGAAAATTTCTTTCTCTAAAGTAACGTGAGCGATGGGACAACAGGACAATAAATTACTACTAGGAGATCTTAAAATATCAATGTATCAGTTTATTTACATCTTCCACTATTAGAATAGGTGTAAACAAAGGGAAAAACTTTAACAATGAGAAAACAATTCCCCGTATTGACATTCTAATGATTTTGCCTCTTGTTTTAAAGGAGGTACCGGCAAACAGTAAAACTGCATAATCCATAATCCTTAAACTAATCCTTAAACTAAATACCGGAATGATATGGATCATTAAAATATATACACGGTCGGTATAATAAATATATACACGGTTAAATAATTAATCAAAGCACAACAAAGGAACACATTACTCACGTCAAATCCCAGGCTAGCCAAACAGTAGAGAAATGACCCCAGCCAAGTTTTCGTATCACGTGATATCGATTTTGAAACAGATCGCCAATATTGACCACGTGGTAGCCACCTAAGAAAATTGGGAAATTTATATCAAATCGAGAAATTAATTTCAATCAATCAACCCTGAAGTCAGACCCGCTTAGTTGTCAGGTAACTTCTTTCACATTGATCTTTGTTGTGGAAATTACCCAGAACCCTTTAGTCCACATTAACAGTAACAGTTACCGTGACGGGCCGAGCTACATTATACGCGATATGACAGGGTTCCGAATCACTCGTGGCTTTATCAAAGGTGCACCTAAGGTCTACTTGGACTGACTTATCTATGGCAATTTACGTTGCCCCGTGTAACTTAAAAACAAGACCGATATCCAGGGTGTGACAAAAAGCTTTCGGACTCTGTGAACATCATATAGTGATAAAAAACACATAATACATGTGTATATGTATATTTGGTCGGTTATAGGCTTTATTCCACCAATGGGAATATAATATTCACTGATAAATACATATCGCCTCTTTTATGTGAAGAAAATAAGGCTATTAACGTTGGATATCATGAAATCCAAAGTTACGGTATGATGTAAGAAGTTTTATGGGTCACTTAGTACCAATCCAAGAAATCCATCTTTTTGTATAGAAAAGAAGTCGCAAAACACTTGTAACTTTCTAACGAGTTTTGAATGATTCATCGCTTACAATCCCAGTGGGCAATTTCGTCAAAAATACACTCTGGAGGAGAGTGTTTGCTATAGAAATGCCAATCGTAATGGACGTAATTTCAATAGAAAACACACTCCGCCATAGTGATTATTCAATGATTTTGCCGACTGGGATACTATATATTTAGATTGGGAGTTCTCGACATTTATCTTTTCATGTCACTTTCCTAAATAGTCTAAAAATATGGTTATGCTACAAGGAATAAAAGATCCAGCAGTCTTAAAAAATATTTTTCGGGTCTCTATGGTCTCCAGGGACAAAAATGTAGTCTACTCGCTATAGTGATTTCTTTGGGAGAGAGGGGGAAGGGATTGGAATTAGGTTAAAAAAAGAAGAAGTGCAGACTGCTGGATTGTGATTATTTGTAGCATAACGAAAAGATACGTCGAGAGCTCCCGATCTAATTCTATAAAACAGTATTTTTTCTTGTGAATCACACTGTATAAGAAACAAACCGACAAACCTGTGCAATAGTCTGATACGTCCTCCTGTTCTTCCCCGTCAGAATCATCGGCTGACTCATCTTCACTCAACGAAGGAGGGTGATCTTCTTCTTTCCGCTCCTCTTGGGTCTTCTTTGATGTCGCACTAGAAAATACGCAGTTAAGTTTGTTAGAAAATATCCATTGCTCAAAAATAAAGGTGAGAAAAATGGGCTACTTTTTAACGTAAGTGGGAGCAAAAACCACGTAAAATTTTGGAATAAACTGTCCTAAATACACTCCTTAAAAATCTTGATTTCCCATAGGATCAAACTGTGCTAACTTTACGAAAAGATTTGCGGGCTAGCTATATTTTCTAGTTGAATTGTGGGGTACATTCATTTTAGCATAAAAAGATATGTTTGATGTCGCAAAAGCTTTTTCTTTTCAGCGTTCTAGCCTCGTGAGTTTATTAGCAAAAAGACGTGTTAGTCGGCTCGGTACGAATGGAGTTCTAGCATAAGCTAATAATATTTCCTAATTAGTAAATTGTAGTAGGCCTCTTTTTCACCAGACATTTTATTTTCTGTTCTTATCTGGCCTAGTCAGTTGGCTAATCTTAAAAGAACCCAGGTTAAATAGAATAGAAACAGTATGGGAGAGGTTGTTTTAGGGCTGATAAAAAGGGTCACGAAATAAAGGTACCTCGAGGTTAGCCAGCAGGGTGCTACTGAATTATATATGGGCAAACAGGTAGTTTAAGTGAAAGGGACAACAGCGAACCACGATTAACTATTTATGACTATGTCAACTTATTCTCGAATACGTCAATATACATATATATTAGTTTAACAACGAGATATATTAGGATCATAAAATAGGTCCCAGCGGGTCGAAATTTTCAAAACATTGATGCGGAGTGTAAATAATCATGAACGGTTTTAGGCAATATGGCGGGTCTTGACTGTAGAGTATTTTTAGGCGTGAGCTATGGGTTCCGATTTAGGTGTTTCGCAACGCAGGCAGGACCCTCATTGGTAACAGTCTACTTAGTACTGAAGAGGCTATCCAGGGTAAAAATTCGTAAATAAACAAAAGTAAATAAGGTTTAAGTGTAAGCTTGGTTAGCGTGCCGTATCAACATAAACACTCCTCCACATACACTTTTATAATGGTTTCAAAGATTGTACACAAACATAAAAATACTTATCAACAACCTTCCAAGCTAGCCTTAAAGATTGTACACAAACATAAAAATACTTATCAACAACCTTCCAAGCTAGCCATTCTTTAAAAGACCAATATCAATCAACAGACCAGGAATTTCATTTTATCGACAGGTCACCTTGTACAGGAACCAGATAGTCAATTTGTTTTTGTCCAGAAAAAAAGTACCTGCGCTGTTGAGAATGTAATTTTGATGAGCTGGCGACCCCATGGAATTTCAATTAACTCTTTTTAAGAAACATCCCTCGATTTTTTCGTAAAATCTTTGAAAAAAGTCTCTTTGAGTTGCAACAAAAACTTTCCGCGATTTTATCACATTTAACTTTGGAATTCTAAGGATATTTTCTTGAGAACCCCTATAACTTCCAATACCCTTAAAAAGGGAAATAAGTTGCCTTCTTAATAATTAAACGAAAGGGGAGAAAAGTATGCTTCAGAATAAAGTACGTTTTTAGGACCAAAAAGAAGGACATCGATACAAAGAACGGCTCAAAACAGGCTAAAAGCATACATTACGTGAGGAATTGAGGAGTAAGAGAAAGAAAGAATAGCATATGTTTTTTTGTTTTTTTTGCTTTGGAGTGAAAAAGGAAAATGTTCACAAAGTAAACGAGGAATTAAGTAGACAGCTAAAATAGAGTGGTGTTAACGTTGTACAGGAGATGGTAACAAGAGGGTCGAAAGAAAACAAGATATAAAATATTCATGATAACAACTTTTTAAACAGAGCGAACTTACTTCTACACGTACTTAAGAGAAAATAAAAGTAGAACAAAATATAGAACTAAAAACTAAGGGGCAAGACTGGAGGTCAGATTATTAGCGCCGGGACTACAATCAAAAACTAAGGGGCAAGACTGGAGGTCAGTTTATTAGCGCCGGGACTACAATCAAAAATGTGGCCTTTATCATCTCCTTTTTTTTAAAGGAAATATTATAAGGAATTCATGAATATAGGAGTGGAGCCGTTTAAATACATATCAGGCGGCGATGAAACAAGACTTTCTGATTTCAGGAGAAAAATAGAATGTTGTAGGAGGAGGTAATGAAACAGAATGGAAAATTAGGACTGAATGATTTAACAAACACAAACAAACAACAAACAAAAACAAACGGAACTAATAATGCATTATTCAACAATCGACAATGAGTGGGAGTCCATAGAAATATAAAGGCACATCCTCTGCATATAGTTTGGATTGCCCTGAATAACAAAAACAAAAATTGTAAGCACAAGCCCAAATTTTGCAGCATTTAGGAATCGTCACTGGCTGCCGACAGTAATTTTAAACACCCTAAGAAGGCGGCGGACAGTCCCATTGAAAATTCACAAACTCTTTTAAAGTTTCGCCAAAATATTAGAGCATTCCATGCCATCTCAAAGAAAAACAAAGACAACAGAAAACAAAAAAATCATGTGTGTTTAAAAATCACACTTACTTTCTTTTCGATTTAGGGATGTATATTTGGCGGATGGGGAAGCGCCCACGCGTGTACGCAAACGCCATTCTAGTCAGGGCGCTACATTTGACACCCGTTAGCGAGGATGCATTTTGAACGATCGGTCTGCTATTACTACTGACATGTTTATTTCCCACGATTGGAAAGCACGACATGAAAAACAAGTTCTTCTTTGGTAAATGCATGATTTGACAATCGCACTAAGCGGTAAACTTAACCACACAATTACGTTTAGTTACTGTATATAGATGCCAAACGTAACACGGCAGATGCCAAACGTGTCTAATGCCCAGCTCGTCCAAACCAAAACTGGAACATCCGAAGAGAGAATGAGCGATAGCTAACAACACGGACTTCAATTGCATTCATGAATTATAGATGAGAATATGATAATAATATATATTCGCGCGCTTGTTTTTGATGAACCAAAGTTATAAAAATATTGGTAAAGAAAAAAATAGTTCCCAGCTCTCAAAAACATGCCAGGGGGAGAGTTTTTTTTTTAATTGCAGGCAAAAAACACAACTGTATGCTAAAACTGCACTTCTCCTTGGCGCGTAATTTATTTGAAAATATTTAAAAGACAAATAATAATTTGTTGAGAAAACAACAGCTTTAAATACCATTAAAAATGTTGTGTTGTTTTAAAAACATTTAAAGTCTTACGCAGCGGAGAGAAGTGACTAAATATTTGCTATTCACAAACTCCGCGTGATGTTTAAACACCGACTAATGAATCGTTGATTCATATTTTGTTTCACCAACCTGGCAAAATCGTTAAAAAAGCATAGCGGATGGGTGTTAGGGCATGCAATACTAAGCGCTTTATCAATAGAAAGGTATTCTCCGCTAAGGTGGATAACATGCTGATTGTTGCAAAACAGTCAATGTTCTTTAGACGTTTATAATTACCCCCCCCCCACACTTGGGGTCAAAATTACTATTCGTCGGTCCCCTTATGTACCGCTTAATACGGATATATACAGACTAGGTTTGCTCGATTAAACATTTTGACATATATGTCTATAATGACAATATTTATCTTCAAGTTGTTCAAGTTTTTAAGTTATCAAACATTGTCAATAATATTATTAATTTTTACCTTATTTGTTGGATTTGAATTAGGTAAAGCTACTGTCAAACTCCAACTTGAAGTTAAATAAATAAAAGAATAAAGAGTAAGTGAATCACCCGACTTTAGCCCGAACCCGATTCCTCTTCTCCCTCCCCTTTCGAGAACGAAAAGACTTTTAATAAACACGTAACAACGTTCCTCGATCAGAATATCTATTAATAGAATATAAGTGGGCGTAGTTTGCGTAGCAGCTTTCAAAACAACCAAGGAAGTCCCTCACTCCCCGCTGTGTGTCATCCAAAAGTGGAACAAACCAAGGAAGCCCCTTATAATTTTGACGAATGAAATTGACGTAGTAAGAAGGAGTTTGTTAACAACAAAAATGGCGACATTTCACACCAATCAAACAACTCTAGTGATATTTTTACTAATATCTATAGCACATAGGAAAACGGCGAAAGTTAGATTAAGAGCTCTTCTCTTCTCTCGCCTTGATTTATTTATTTTATAAAGGGCCCCTAAAAACACCTCGTCCGGGTTTCCTTCAGAAAGGAGCCCTTACTTTAAGACGATGAACAAGAAATTTGATGTACCCCGATTGCCCCAAAAATGATACGCTAAGCGTTTTTACCTATTTATTAGTGTTTCATGTATAAAGGACATTGGATATTTACCTCCGTATCAATAATGTATTATAAATGTGTTGAAAAAACGTTTAATATCACTTTACACATCTCCAGGTAATCTATTTTCAAGAATTGTGTGAAAATATTAAAAGGATGAAATGCACACCTAGCTAAATGTAGGCGGAAACGTAATGGTAAACCAGCGTCACAAGTACGCTGAAGAGACACTGTGTGCCCGTCGTTAGGACGCACGCCCTTCGGGCTTTTCACTCAAAAAAAAAAAAAAATAGTTAGAGGTAGTTTCGGCCAAAATGTTGTAATTCTGTGGCTCTAAGTTCTCGGCCACCCACATATCTACTTCGAAATTAGTTGAAAAAAAAATATCTTGTAATCATAGTGCTAAACAAGGGCGACGCATATTTTAAAAGAGCTTGTCGACACATAAATGAGAGCATGGCGAGAATTGCTTTTTAGAAAATTATTCTAGAAATTGTGAATAAACGGCGGAATAATAGCAGTGAAACGATCGTGTATAAAGTATTTACAAAACTTCTTGGTTGAAGAACTCTGTATTAATCTGAAATGGCAGAACTTCGCCGATCAGCGGACAAATTACATGTCAGATCCAAGATCTCCCAACCCTAGTACTCGAAACGCGGGAAACGCATACATTAACGGAGAGAAGACACAAATTCCTACAGTGAGATTTGGCGAGATTTCTTTTCCGGGTACTTACGTTGTTTTGACAGGTCCGAGGTCTTCCAGGCCCAAGTGCACGTATTCGATTGCTTCCGGGGGCGGCTCAAAGGACATGAGTCCAATCATCCTTAAGAAGACTTTGTTCAGAAAGTCTGGCATACATGCTTGAATAACGGACTTAATAGCGCGCCGTCTGCGCCTTAAGAACTTTCTGCTCAATATGTGTACCATCCTGCTGGGTCGAGCTCCTGTTCTGTTGTTGTCATAGGAGTGCCATTTCGGTATCTATATTTTCTTTTCGTTTTTTTCTTTTAAATAATTTATACTTTAAAAATACTGAAAATCAAAGAAAATCGACATCATTACTATTGTAAACCAACAAATTTCAAGCTTATTTTGGTACCGTTGAGCTATCCAGATAGTAAAACTGCACTGATAAACCTAAATGAAGCTGATAACAGCAACAACCTTGAGAGATCGATTGTATGACAAGAGTTATATAACCAGAAAATAAAAAAAACGTGACTTAATTTTAAATCGATATTACTTGACAGTTTCGTAAGAAAATAATAGCTACAACTTTCATTATCATCGTCATTGTTCAGGGAGCAATCAAAAAAAACAGATCAAAAACCAAGATAACAATTTTTAGAAAAGCCTGGAAAATTCTGCGAGAAAGAAGTTCACACGTGCGAACTGATTGATTAGGGAGTTTATCAAAAGATCTAAAGCTCTCTTTCTCACTCTTTAAACTTGTTGACTTTCTCTGGCCGGACAAGTTCAGACGCTGTTTTTCTTCTTGGTTTGGAGTAGATATCGATCATGTTATAGTACACACCCGGCCAGTAAACTAGTTAAAAGTTCAACAAAATAAAGTTGTGTTTTTACCGCCTTAATGGATAGCAAAAAACTCAGACTCCGAACTTGTGACATAACATTCAATCGAACAGAGTCCTAGCAAGTTAGGCCTAGCCTGTCTATAACTTTTTCTTCTCACACACATCATGTTCTTCCCGAACATTTTTGAGCGAGAGAAAAAAAAGTAGACGGGTTTCCGTACCAAGTCAATTTTCTTATCCTCGAAACTAGAAAGGCCGTAATTTTTTTTGTCGCGCTATATTTAAATGAAGACGAATAGATACTTAAATAGGGATAGGTTAATAGACTATAACAAGCTGAGGTTGATAGAGAGAGATGTATGTTCTCAACCAAAACTTTGACGAAGAGATAATGATACCATCATGTAAACCTGGCAAAGACTTTCCGACAAACGGAAATTTGATAACCTTCATAATGGCGATAGGTTATTAAAGGCTTCCTGTATTTAAAATATATCATGTTCATCATTTTGCGACATACGTAAAATCATCTTTATTGGATGAAAATGTAGGGAGTGATAGAGGGAGGGATGACGGGAGAAAGGAATTTTGATAACAAAAACCGACAACAGAAAGTAAGAAAGAGTTGTTCACCTAAAGTCATAGTCAACCCGATATACCGTTTCGGGCTTTATTGCTTAGGCTTGCTTTATAAGGCCACACTAAAGTCGCGTCGAATTCAATTATACAAACGTGTACATATGAAGAAGACGCTATAATGTAAACAACACTAGCGTCTGTAGCGTCTTCATCTTATGCACAGGCCGGTTGAGTTACATTAGACGCGACGTTAGTGCGTCCTTATAAAGCAATCCTTAATCATGGTCTATCGGCATTGGTTAATTTCCACGTAGTTAAAACGTAAGCCCAGTTAAAAACTTGAGAGTTGAAAATTGACACGCAGTTTGTTGCGGAACCTACGCGGATCTTGACCAATTCCAATATACTATGAGTAGTAGGACAAAAAAGCCCGAAACGGTGTATCAGGTAGACTACAAAAACCTCCACCTGGTATACCAAACAATCAAAGAATCAACACTAAATTTACAAACAACATCACCCATCCATGTTCTTCCTCATTTTTTATCGATTGCATTTTACACAAATAACAAAAAATAATTCAATATCCTCAATTATGAAGTAATTATTAGGAAATTTTGCTCAACGTAAAAAACAAATTAATGAAATTGTTCTAAAGTGACATCATTCAAATATCATTGGAGTGAAATAATAACAAAAAATTCCAAACAAAATTGCCAGCTCAACACAAAGGCTATTTGTAATTGTCTCAGTGTATTACCAATTTTCCGTAATAGGCAAGAATATTAGGGAAAATGATGTTGCAATTTGAAAGATTTTATAGTTCTTTTGCAATCACTGATAGCGAAATAATTTATCTGGCGATCATTTTTTTATAAGAGTGACGTCATTTCAAAATTTGATGAATTCTATGAGGGTTCTTAAAATCTTTACTCTTCATCAGCCAATATGTTAATATCATTTTCTTAAAATAATGAAAGTACTTTATTCAAAATATTATATTCTTGTTAATTCCTAAAAGATCTTTGAAAATATTATCGAGAGTTTTAATAAAGTCTTGCTTGCGACTTATCGAAAAGTGCAGAAAAGCTAACCAGACTTAAATCTATCTCCTTTATGTAAAATTAAATGACCTCTTACCTACCGAAAAAATAGTAAACAAAAGAAATAAATCTTAATGACCAACCAGACTGCAAAGAATAGGATTAAAAAAAAGCTGGTGGAAAATGAGATTATCTTTCAATTGTCGCTTGACGTTATCTAGCAGATTGAGACATTTGATTACCTACCATCATCATGCGAGGATTGAGTAATTCATTTCGGGTGAGAAAACATGCAAACGTATGCTATAGCAAACAACCGTATGATTGAACCGAGTTGACAAATTCTGAGACGTGCACATTTGAATTTCTCTCTCTCATTTCTATATACATATTATCTTCAATTCTCAAGAATTTCTCTTAGGACAAAATTCTCTCAATAACTGATGCAATGCACTTTAAAACGATACCAAATGAACCACACAAACAAAAATTTCCATGTCAAAGAAAGCAAGGACTGAAAAATACAAAAAACCCTGAAAATTTAACAACCAAATAACACCCTTTTAAAACGACAAGTGAATTGTGCAAGACTTCGAAAACATTAAAATTCACCTGCATTAACCAAGGCTCCAGGCAAAAAAAATGTCAGCTTTAAGATGTTTCCTCCTGGCAACATTTCAAGCAATTATCACAGAAGTGCAAGTTCAAAACATTGTGGCATTTTATAAGTACACACAGTCAGTGTTGTCATGGCTACAACATCCTGGTAACGGCAGTATAGTTTTTAGAATTCTTTTAAAAATAGCCATCGGAGATGTCTCATTTTCCTTTTACCTTCTCAGAATCATACCTCGAAGAGAAAGAGAGACGGGCGAAATATAATGTTCTTCGCGTTTCAATTCTTGATCATTCATTCTTTTATAGAAAAGTCTCTAAAATTGAGGCAAATTTCATCAAATGCCTCGTTCTTCCAGTCTAGTTTCTGAGATTTTAACAAGTGAATATAAATTGAAACATAGACAACAGCGGTGACGAGGTAAAACAAATTTAAACCAACAGTATATCTTTATTATTATAATTATATTTGATTTGGTCAAGCCACTTGAATGTCCGAGAAAGAAGAGTATAATATGGGAAATGGAATAAACACCCCAGGGAATAATAAGAATCATAACACTGACAACCACCATAGGCAATCATCATTCGGCTATAATAAACCCACTCAAATCCCCACAGGAATCACTCTTTTCACACAACAAACACAAACACCAAAGTGCCATAGTAGAGAATGATTTAAGAATCCGCCAAGAGCACCTCTCGAATCATTGACAACATATCTTTTTTAAGGACACATTCTACAGTAGGGAAATTATTGAAATTATGGTCAACCATCATGCTATAAGATCTCATATTTTCATAAGTACCAAGTTATATCATTTAACAACAAACGTGCCACATGATTAGAAATTTGAAGTTTCTACTCTTTTTTTCATCACGAGCACCTCTCTAATCTTTTTGACAACACGTCTTTTTTAACATGCGGTCAATAGTCATAATACCTGCTCAAACCATTAGAATTAAAATGCATTACACAACCTCATAGATACAATTCAAACTTAGAATGCAAAATTACCATGGGTTACTATGGCAATTAATTTCAGCAACAATCCAATTATTACACAGAACACTTTAGATTGAACTTGGTAACAAAGGTTAACGTAGTGGATAGTCCGTGTAAAAAGGTCAACGACCAGTCATAATAATTTTTACTTTTTGATGAAAAGGCATGCTGAACGAATTAATAATATAATAAAACTTGTATATTATATACAAATTTATAGAGATACGATACAGTGGGCTATGCCAGTAAAAGACAGCAGTCGATTTTTTGAAGGGGCTGTCTTTTAGAATTAAAGTGGAATTTCAAGTATCAAACTATTCGAAAAATGTGAAATTACGGTCGAATTCCATAATACATAATATGGGGTTAGTTCAATCCGTAGAATAGTTTGTAATTCCATAGAGTAAAGGCGTTATTAGAACTGCATAACATTTGATTTCAAAAATGTAATCCATTCAGGGGTAAGAGGTTTGTTTTGTTCAAAAGCAGCATTTCTTTAATCAAACCATTACCACCACCCACCATTAAGGTCAGCAAAACCATATCAATAAAAGGTATGGTTATGGTTATGGGCAAGTCTTTGCATTGAAAGCAAACGACGTTTGAAGGAAAATCAAGATACAAAATTTTAAAGCACAAAACATCACAACAACCAGTAAAAAACAAGACTTAAATAATTATTTCTTGCCCGAATCTTTGTATCGAGAAGTTTACTGTATATACTCAAACAAATACAAGCAAAATTATCCAACATATCTTTCATATCTTTGTCTGATTTACACTGTTTAACCAGAATCAAAATAAATCTCTGAAGCACTCAAAATAAAGTCTCTCATTCATTGTATGACATTCACAAAAAATGGGAGATGAATGTTATTATATTATGTCGTAATGTTAAAAATATCTGTGCAGTGACATCACTAGGATCATTGTCATAGAATTTGATGGATCTTAAAGCAACAACAAAGAACATTTTTGTGTGTTTATGAAGCAATCATTTTTTACGAGTAGTCTGAAAGCCTATGATAATAAAGCCAACTGGAAAAGAAAACTGTGTTTCATATTAAAAAGATACATAATGAATTTCGCTCGATCAACTTTGAATTCTACACTGATTTATATATTATATATTATCTGTTTACCACTCTTCTTATAAACGATCTGACAGAAACAAAAAATGTTATAGAGTGAATAAAGTCAATAACTAATTTGAAATTTAAGCTTTACTAAAAAAATCACAATTCTCCACATACACTACTATCCCTGTGTGAATTTTCACACTCTTCAAACAGCAGAGGAGAAGTGAAGAAAAAACTGAACATGTCAAATATGAACATCAAATTACAAAAACAGTATAGCTGTAATAATGTAATAATAAAATGAATAATCGTATTTTAAAGATCTGCGATGGAGCGTATACCCTTAGTGAACTAGGAAGTAAAATTTAATATAAAGACACTCCTCCAGTGTGACTTTTGTTAAGTAGCTCGCTGCTTGGCTTGAAATATACTAGTAGAGAATACTGTCAGTAAATTGTGTAAATTGATCATTTTAATCTAAACATAATAATAATATACTTTCCAAGTCTAGGAAAAAAGATGCCTACTGTACGAAACTCCACAGAGATTAGGATGCTGTATTCACCTACTCCTTCCAACGGAAAAGAACCCCGAATAAATAGATATTTGACAACATTATTCGAACCATAAATAAAGCATCCTTGGACATGCTGGTCCCACCTTGAATTCTTGATGGGCAATGCAAATGCATGAATCACAAACAGATTTTCTTACCATAGCAACTTTTATTTTGAAGTTGAAACAAAGAGTATAACTATATCCTAGAAACTATTGGAAACAGAACTTTAAAATAAATTAACAATCTATAAAAATATTCCATAGCGAAAAAAGATGATAAACGTGATTTATAATAGAAAACATTTTGAAAGTCTAATTTCCAACATTGTTATAAAATTGATCATTTGAGTTTCTTCTTTCCAATATTATCATAATTCAAATTTTCCCTTTTACAAGCAGCATTTTGAGAATAGAAAAACAAAAAAAGCCTGGACGACACATTATGTTGTCAGTTTTCTATGATGATTGTCAACCCAAGCTTCCTTCAGACATAAAGTAGAAAATAACAAAACACGTTTTAAGATACAGTTCAATAGACAACCTTTTAAACATAAATATAACTATTAAGCACTTTATCACACAGAGAGAGCGTGACACTGATAGTACACAATACAAAACTATCCTTTCAAAACCATATGCCGCAAGAAAGATTTTAATCAACCAATACCATTCAAAAGAAATGTATCAGTAAAATATAACAATAATACCCCTTATAGATCTATTTTCTAAATGCACAGTCACCCTGGAGAGTAACAGCACTTAAAGGCAGTATTGAGCCACTAGATTAAACAAATTAAAGATTGTATTAGCATTATACCAACATATGGCATGACTGGATAAAGAATACTTGGTGGCCTTGTACGCCACATTTTCAAGCTTTGAGATAAATCAAATTATGCATTTTTTACAAAATTGTAGTGAATGATGATGATAATGGGGTGTTCCGTAACATCAAAAGCCACAAAAGTACATACATTGAACCTCAAATACTCTGTGGCGAGGAATTTTCTTAATCTTCGTCATATTCTCCCCCTCCCACTTCCTAATCAAATCAATAATGTCTGAAATTACCTGTAAGTTTGTTCTCTTCTCAAACAC
>JAYRBV010036012.1:0-19551 GCA_036023255.1 Mitrocomella polydiademata
TAGACGAAACGACACTTTTTGTCGTTTTTTCTAATTTTTTATTAGACGAAACAACATGTCCCTTATGGGCTTCCGTACATTTGGTACATCAAAAGCTTGATTTGGCGATTCATCAACAGTGACTATAAAATATTTTAATTTTTGATCTCTGTTGTCACCCACAAACAAGTCGATAAGAAGTTTTTTTAATTCGAAGAAAGTTTATTCCAAATTTGTTAAAATTAATGTAGGTAATCAAGTGAGTAATGTAGATTTCATTAATGGTATTTGAATATTCCGATTTTAAAGTTTTACCACCTGTTAGTAGGCTCGAACTAACCCAAAAATACCCTAGCAGATAGCAAACTTTAAAATCTATAAACTTAAATGTCACCATTGAAATCAATTGCTTAATTACCACCCACCTGTCCAAAATTTCAGCCATATAATGAGGATCTTTTTTGGCCTTACAGGTGGCAATAATAAAATAAATATTTTATAACCCTTGTTGAATTAAGAATCGTCAATTAAGCTTTTTACCAAATTGCATTGATAAAATGGATAGGATTTTAAATTTCTAGAGCAGGGCTGTAGAGAGTGAGAGGGGGCCTAGGGGGCTGAACAATTAACACACTACCTAAACTATTGACCATCCCTCCCCCCCCAGAGAATGTCCATAAGGGGAGAATGTGGAGCTGATTGAGGGAATCCCAACCTCAATCCCAGGGCATCTTATCTTACATTTCGAGCTATTTTGATAATTTGCGTCCGAAGAATTTCCTGAGATCGAGGGTGGCTTCCAAATTGTCGTAACCCAAAAAGTAGAGTGTATGATATGAACATGCCAGCTATGGTGAAATTTGTTTTCTATTAAGTGTGTGGGAAATATGTAAAGAAAATGTGCTTCGTTTATGCTTTTTCTCACGCACTTTTGGCGATTAAGTAAATATTCAAGGTGAAAAAGTGTACGTAAGGGAATGTTTGCCTAATTCTTGAGCATTTCTCTCATAAAAAGAAAATAAGCAATGAGATGACGTCATTGCAAATAAGAATTTGTTTTTGCGTTTGACCACCGTTATAAAAAGGGAGTGTACCGCGTGTGACAGGTTCCACCACTTTCTAAAATCAAATATTGATTCTGTAACCATGTGCACCTTTGCCTCCAGATCCTACTTTAGAATTCACTCCCATCATGATTTTACATGGTTTTACCAACGAGGTACAATAAAAAATTAATATACTTATTTTTTAGTGTAATTTCACGAATTTCTGGTTTCTGGAATATTTCGTGGGTGGCCAAATGCAAATTACAGATTTTTCACGGAACACCCCTAAATTCCTAAACTTAAGCCATAGATAGTTAGAAAACTTTATAAACATGACTTATATCATACTTATTATGGTGTTTTGAAGTATACTCTAAGCATTTCTAAAATTAGACAACGAGTTATCGTAGAGCCTATGTTTTTTTCGGAGTATGCGAAGAAAAATAAGCGTTGGCGAAGTAATAGGGTAATGGGTAATATCACAACATGTACGGCCAATAACGTTTTTAAGTCTGTTAAACATCAGAGAAAGCGTTTAGCGGTTACTGACAGTTTTTGTTGAGGTTTAACAATTATGTAAAGACATTATCATAAAAAAGTACTAAAGTAAGGCTACTTAAACAGAATATTAAATCATAGAGGCTCACGGCTTATGCTATGGCATATTTTTTTTGAAAAACAAAGCAATAGCAGATTACAGTATTCGCTTCCCTTCAATAATACCATTTATTGAAGATTTTTATTTTTTGAAAAACTAATTCCACACACCTTTGATGAAATAAGCTTAGATGGTTCTCATCTTTGAAAAAAAGTACCAGAATTTCACTTATGGGACGAGTAATGCTTTTGGCTAAATATAGAGTTCAATTTGTACTGCTACGTAATAATTATGGAAAGTTGAAAAAAAAATAATGAATAACAGATCTGAATTTACCAACTTTGCTCAATTTAGGGTTACAACAATAGAGGGAAAATTTGAGCACGCAGGTTATAAATAGGTGTTGACTAATGTCATGTAATTCAAATTGAACACATTCCCAAATGGGCAAGTTGGTCAAAAAGCTCCCTCGGAGGAGTGTTGAAATTTGAAATACACTCCTACGCGGTGTTTTTGTAACCAATTTGCCGACACCGGGACAGTATCATCTTCAACAAAAATGAAGAATTATTTACACGTTAAATCGTTTAAGAATAAACTTCAAACGTATCAAAAAAACGTCCTTATAAAAATAAGAATCAAAACAAAATAAACAAAATATTAAAGGAACAAATTGTCAAATCCATAAAAATATTCTCGTCCTAGCTAAGGGGGGGCCTTTGAATGCGTTGCAGTAATTCGAAATCACTATATATATATCTAGACTCTTTTCAACAAGAAGGTAATACCAGACTACCAGGTAATCAATTTATAATGGAATAATTATTATTTAGAGGATTAGAAAACAAGAATAAAGCAGAATAAAATAAAATAAAATAAATGGTCAGGTAGCAAAGTTTAATTATCAACCATTTGAAAGAGCGTGCTTTGTCGAATTAACCAAAATTCACGACATTCGAAATGAGGTAAATTTCAATAATTATATCTAGATTTTCTATATACTTTTTTTTCTCCATCTGTATGTAGTAGTTCTGTTGAAATAACAAACAACAAACAATGTAAAAGACTAACACCACAATAAAATTTCTTGTTTCTGTACAATATATACAAAACTAAATCCTCGTGAAATAAGGACTATTACAAGCAACTGTATATATGCTGTATATATGCAGGCATTTTTTTCTCGAAAATAATACGAAATCTAAAAGACACCTGTCTGTATGAAGAAGGCATCGAATGCACAGGGGATGGATTTTGTGTACAGTGTGACCCAGAAAAAAAATGTTGGGAATAAAATAATAACTCGTACATCAACATAAAAAGAGTAGTAAAAACGAGGTATTAAATGTTAAGCGAGGTACTTTATATCGCCTGATGAGGACATAACAACATGTCGAAAAGCTAAGCTTAATACTTTAATACGTTCGTTTTATTGCTCTATTTTTCAAAATACATCAGCCAAAGGCCTCATTGTTTCAAAAACTTGACAAATAACTCGTCGACCTTTTATTATGAAACAATGGCTATGTTATGGGACACACTGTAGAAGTTAGGGGGAGTTTTGTGACGAATTCTTGAAAAAAACCTCCTCAAAGAATAGACGGATATAAGCAACAAGGAAAAAAATTTTTAAAAAAATTTCCGTACAAGTTTTTGTCCTAAATTATACCTTTATATATATATATATATTTATAGTTTCTTACAATGTGTTTTTCTATACAGTAATAAAAAGTCCGCATTATCGACAAAATTTTTGTTTCGTCCGTAATAATGGAATAAGTACTATTTAAAAAACAAACATTCCTTTCCCAGTCGGCAGAATCATGAAAAAGTCGCAGTGAAGGAGTGCTTTCAATATTGCCGGTATTGTCATGAAAAAGTCGCACTGAAGGAGTGCTTTCAATATTGCCGGCATTGTCATAAAAAAACCAACAACACTCCTCAAAGTAACCTTTTTGTGCATTCGCACTTTTTTGGGCTATGAATGTAAAGCCTTACGTTATATAGGGCACATTTGTTATTGTGAAGAAAATTGCATCTCACTCGTACCATTCCGTTCCTAGTTTTTAACTTTAACTTAAAATCTTTTATAAATACACCACCATGTATGTATCTGTTTGCGTAAAGTAATAAATTATAAACAGTAACTCGTATCTCTAATTATATTATTATGTTCTTTTGCGTTACAATTTGAATGCCTTGTGTTGTGTTTCTGGCAGATATACCTTTAGTAGTAAATTCACTCAGGGGCTCTGTAAATGAAGCGGCATAGTTAAATAGAAAGGATCAGATTTTTAAAGTGCTACCAACTTGTTCGTTGCCTCCTCACATTTACGGAACAAACGAGGCACACACGAGTTTTGTTTATTTATTTGTCTGTCTGAAGGACGAGAAAAAAACAACAACATTACAACAGCTCACCGCCAAAGTTGAAAAAATAACTTTGTGTAGTGTGACACATCAAATGCTTGTTGAGAACAGACAAGCTGAAAAAAGGCGAGAGAAAATTTGATCCTCCCAAGACAGCTTTAGTTTCTCAACTCACTAAATGACATGGTTCGTTCAAACATCTTATAGATGAGAGAAAAGGTCAAGTTAAACACTCTATGAATCACTTGGACGAGAATCCTGTTATTTTAAATGACTGTTCTCTCATTAACTATGCCGCCATATTGAATTAAGAAAATCAAATATTTAGCCATGGCTTATTGTTGATTGAATCTACTCATAAAGGCACCTCTACCTATTTTTTCAACACTTAAAGAACCTCCTGAGATATTTGATCTTCACAGTTGAATCGCTTTATCCGTGCCAACCATTTAGGGGGTTTTGTTTATGATGAGATATCAAAACTTTTTTTGAATAGCCATCAAATCTCAACAGCATGAAGTGTCAAGCAGAGGTTTTTGAAGTATTGACAGAAAACACACACCTTTACTAAAAATATTAGCAAAAAGACAACCTAAAAACCTAAACTAAACGTTTGCTAATATCACCTGAAGTGATGAGACTGACATTGAAAAAATCTACTATGTTGATGTGGATAAAACACGTGCGAAGGAGCGTTCGGTGGTTGTGGAGGGTGTATACCAGCATGTTGAACTTGTTGCCTGGCAACAGCGACAGCAGCAGCCACGTGTTGTTGTTGTGAATGTCTTGTTTCGGGGAAGAAGCCGTCAGGCCTCATGACAGTAGCATCTTTCATGACTGAGAGTTCGAGTGCTTGTGACTTTTTAAAGAGTCCGTGTAATTGCATGGATGAGAGTTCAGAGAGTTTCATTCGTATTTTGTTGAAATCGAAAAACAAGCCAGTCTCGAGGAACCTGTAGAATATAAAAGATAAAAAATTAATGGTATTTGTTTTTTCAAGAAGGGAAACAATCAACAAAAGCGCGATAATAATCACATCAGAAAAGGAAAGCTGAGGATCTTTTAAAACCTTTCAAGGACGTTTCTTTTACAAATCTTAACATGTTTAAAAAAGTGCTGAGTAAAGAAGTTGTTATGAAGAGAGCCGGGGGAAAGCTTCAACAAATAAACTTGATTTGACTGTAGAACAATCAATAATTACACAAACAGGAGAAATGATAATGATCGTGAAACTAGAGCCGCCGCGTGTTACGTTTGAATAGAGATAACAAAAAGAAAATTGAGAAAAAGAGAAAAAACAATCATTAAAAAAAGAAAGAAAAGAAAAACAGCATGATTAATAGTGGAAGCACTTTAAATTGATCCGTCCGCGTCGTAAATTCTTAATTAAAAACAATAGAACTTTCAACTCGTTACGTTTAGTCACAAAGGAAAAGAAAAGGACAACGTCAAAAAAAAAAAAAAAGCGACCGACTTTCGTTCCACGCCACAAATTCACAATGGAATAAATGAAAATTAATTGAAATCACAACTCCTCCATACGCCATAAAAATTAAATACCCACTACATAGATTAGTGGTATGAAATTAAAGTTGAGTTAAGGAAATGAAAATTAAGCAAATGAGACAGTGAAACAGTTAATGTCATATTTGCTGGAGCCAATCCATTGATTTATTGTAGTTTTCATCGTCAACTAATGGTTTCCTACTTACAAATAATTTCCATAAAACGAGGTAATCAAACACTATAATCTAACACTGATATCGTTTCGCTCAAAAGAAAACGAGAGCCATAAATCAAAAACACAAAATTCATCATGGATTTGGAATTTCTCCCTAAGTCTCGTCCTCATCATAATATATCAGACTGCCATCAGTAAACCACACTGATTAAAGTGTTATGACAAAACTCTTACCTTTGAACGAGACAAGCAACAGGGTCATTTCCCAAAACAGGGAAGGAGTAGTCAGGTGTCAGCATAGGAGGCCGTAAACTTCTCAGAACACCTTCACCGAGGACAGATATCAACCAAAGATTATCTTTAAGCCAATGACTGAGGACCTCCCTTCGTTCAAAATACATTCTAAGTTTTGCAAAATCTTCTGGGCGACCAAATTCTAAATATTTCCTATAAAAATAACATGAAAATGTTCAGTTTTGCAAAACCAAAAAATGGAGTAAGTAACTGAAGCTGAGAGGCAAATTATGACCAGAAATTTATGAAGCTGTATTAAAAAATTTAATTACCTATAACATTCATGGCGTCTCACAATCATTGAAGAACGGTGTTCCTTTCTATATGCTGTACCATGTTGATTTTGCCATATCCAGACCTCATGCAGTGTTTCGATGAAGGGGCATGCTCTTCGCATAAATGCATCAACATCTAATTCCCTTTCTTCAGCTTCACTTGCTAACTAGAAGTGAAATAAAATGAGAACATGAAAATTTCATACTTTATACTTATTATTAAAATCCTAAAAACAACCAGAAAATCATATAATCATGCAATCACTAGAAATCAGAACAAATCATAAAAATGACCAAAATAAATCTCATCATCACTTACACTTTTATTGACGTAATCTAGTGCACTTCTATAATCTTGTGCCATGATTTCCCCCATTCTTGGCGGCCATAGTTTCATACTTTTTTCTTCCATCCAGGATCGGAATTTTGCACAAAACTCAGCATAAGCCTTTACAGTTTGAAATCCTCCTTTTAGATTTCCATCTATGTACATAGCTGTAATCTAGAGGGATAAAAAGAAGTTTGGAAAAATGTTAAAGTGTGTCACATGGCCAATGAAAAAAAAAATCTCAAAGATAGTTAGTTGTATAAACAAATGTTCTATTTTTAAATAGACTTACTTGATGAAGCATATATATGTATGTGACTTTTGGCATATGTTCTGTCAAAGCTTTCAAGGCTTCCCTATTTCCAACATCCCTGTCTTCTAAATATTGATACCATTTTTGCCTCCTCGATGCATGCAGCGATAGTTTATAATGCTCTTCCAAAGCAACTCTATTTCGAAAACATCTTTTCAACACAAAATTCTGCATTGGGATGACACCTCCATGCTTCTTTAGGAAAACTTGATATAATCGACTCCAGTCGTAGTGACATAATGGAAATATTTCAGGTCGATCCTCTGAAAAAAATAAAATATGATAATTTTGATGAGTTGATAGTTTGAAATATCTTGACAGGAGACTTGGGGAGGAGTAGAGGGTAACTTAAATAAACACTCTTATAAAACAGAGAAGAAAAAAAAGCACTTGAGTTGATGTATTTTAAAACATAATTTTAGACAGGAAATTTTAAATCAGAAAAAGAGGTGTGAAGATTCAAAAACTGTGATCTTTTACTTGCTTATAGGTGCCTATGTAAATAAAAGGACAAGCAGGAATGCTATAGATCTGAACTAACTAGTTGTCACACATGGCACATGTTGGCATTATTATGAAATACAACACACTTGGCTGCTGAGGTGTAGTGTGCAAAAATAACCTGCTTGTTTTAAGTTTAAAGAATCAAACATGAACACTAAAACATGCAAGCAAATATTCTGCATCTTTAACAATCACAAACAGGTTAACAGGCAAATGCACAAATAGCTTAGACAATTTGAAATTCTTGTAAAATTTTTAGGTATACATACACACACAAATTATTGAGGTGCTTTCTAGTGAAAACAAAATGATTTTTTCACAGCAGTTTGTCTTATTTGAGCATAAATTCTTGTTCTACTCTGTTACACATTAAAAAGCAACATTACTTGCAAAGCTAGGAATATTCCATTCAAAACCCAATTAATCGTCAGCTATCCTTACCAGTGTCGTCAAAGTACATTTCTTCTAGTTCTTCCTCTGTTATTCCCCATATCGATTTCACTTGACTCGCTGTTAAGTGCCCAACAACGTGGCAAGGAGGGACAGGGTTTGTTAGGTACCATACAATTACTGATGTTTTTAGTTGACTGACTGGCTTAAAAAAGTTCTGATCGTCTCGTAAAGTATTTGCTTTGAAAAACATTTCGTAGAGATAAAGGTATGAGAATTCCGGCCATTTTGTAGATAGATTGTAGTCCACCTAAAAAATTGAATAAAAAGAGAATGAGACCTAAATAGGCACAAATGACAAGTAATGAATTCAATCAGCTGTAAATCAATGCATTTACTGTCATCTCACAATTAACTTTAACTAAACAAAAAAAAATGAGAAAAACCTTAATTGGATATTTTATCTTAATAATATTGGAGACTTGTGACTATTTGTACCTTGTTGATTTCATTAATTGTAGATATATAGGGACCCTCCTTTTCTATCAATGAATATAAAATAAATGACATTTAAATTGTGATCCAACTTTTTCTTTTTATTGAAGGAACTTTTAATTCAATTTGTCGATAAAAAGCACAGGAATAAATATTCAATACTTTTCAATAATGACGATTTCCCTTGTGCCTATTTAACAGTGGTAGTTAAATCTAGTGAACTTTCAATACTAGACTTTATTAAACATAATTTACATATGAAATATGACATGATTAGTGTTGGCCATGAATCCAATGAGAATCAATTCAAATACCTATTATGGAGTGCACATGTTAATTTGACTATCCTAATGGGAGGATATCATTTCATAACTGAATAAGTAATAATGGTCAACATTAAACAGAAAGAAAATTACTGTTGGTTAGAAAGCTATCATTTTTCTCCTCTCTGAGACAATAACATTTTAAAGGAAAAGGGGGTCAATAAAAAACATTTAAACATTGGCAATAAACTGATGTTGATGTGTGTTTGTTAATAATGCCTTTGTTGAATCAAACATCAGGTAGAAAATTATTTTAATAAAGCAATCAACATGACTCAGAAGGAGCCTTAACCTCCTTTTCAAATTTTCTCATCTGTATAAAAATCAAATAGAATGAAAATAATTCTATTTGACATCATTAAAACTCTGAGGTAGAAGGAACATAAAAGGGCTTCCATCTTTTTATATATACTTTACTATTTCACCCCCTAAGATTTAAAGAAAAAATATGGTTATAATATTTTCAATGTAATAAATAGGAGTTATAAAGAAAAAAACACCAAGGTCTTAGATATCTTTAAGAATTTTTATCCTTTTGTGCAATTGAGATGTGAGATCCACTTAGTAAGACATCATATAGAAACATTTCTAAACAAAAAAACCTTATTTTTAATTTTCATTTGAGAAAACGTAAAGCTAGCATTGTAGAAAGCTTTTCACGATTAATAACTTCACAACCTAAAGCAGAGAGAATGATTATCTATCATCCTTATTTTCACTTTTTGTTATGCTACAGCAAGCCTTTTACATCTTTTTTTCTCTCTTTTATCCTATGTTATATGTTGAAGCTATGTCCTAAAGAGTGTTTTATTTTGGAATAATCATTTATGAGAATCAAATAAGATAATTTTCATATACGTTTAATAACCATGCCTATGTCATGATTACTACGAAAGAAAGAAAGAAAGAATTTAAAATTTTTTTCAACACACAACAGGCAAAATTAGTCAGAGGGTTGCCTCCTATTCATTCAGTAAATACTTCATGAAAAGAATAATTTACTTTATCACTATGGTCAAACTTCATAAGATTTAGCCAGGGGGTTGAATTAATTTTTTTTTTCTCAGACAAATATGTACTTTGATTGAGATGAAAGAAATAACAGAAAGAATAAAGTGATGAAACGTGAAACTTAAACATTAGCAGGGAAAGCTTGAAAAGCTATGAAAACATGTCTCCTTTATACCTTGAAAAAATATTTAGCCTGGGTTTTAATCAAAATGGGAACTTTTGTTCAAATCCAATTTTCACTTGCACTTTGCTTCTAGGAAGTTGTACAATCATAACAAAAACTACAGCTGTCTAAAGTTTTACTAAATATATACTGGACAGAAAAAATTCACACCAAGAGAAAAAACATTTTGAGTTTCTGATAAATTTGTGGTGAAAGTCACTAGAAAGAAAACAAAGACAAATATATTTGACACACTTGTTGAGAAATATGAGAAGTGATGTCTTTTAAAGGGAACCTTTATTTTTGTAATCGAGTTGAAAAACCACTACAAACGATCCATCCTCTATGACACAGGATATAGTAGGGAACGCTCTTAGAAGAATATCAAATATTAAACACTACAAGTTGACGGATGTAGGGTTTTTAAAGTGTAGTTATAGATGAAAGCGTTAAATAGAAAGAAAAAAAAATCCAAATTCTGTGAATTTTTTTAAAATTAGAAATTAAAAAAAAAAGAATTCTCCTAAGAATGTTCAGCTTTATATTAAATATACTACAAGGAAAATTCCCTTATTTAGAACTGCTCAGTATAATGTGATGTAGGAAAATTATCTTCAGGAAGGCCGTTAGTATACACCGAAGTGGATAAAATTAACCCCAAAAACATTTTTCATTATATATACATATATATATACATAGTTATGGCCAACAACAAGCGACAAGAAACAAGATAACTAAAGAATAAAGTCAAAAAAAAAATTAGCTAGTTTAAATAAAAGAGAGAAATTAGGCATCAAGAGGAATTGGGCTTAAAATCAAATGTATGGGATTTCTGTGAAATGTGAAATAATGAAAATTTGTTGGAGACTATCATAACCAATCTTACCTTGCAACGGTGTTTCCATAGTGTGTCCGTATGACAAATACGATGAAATAACCAAGATGTTTTACCCATGTTTACAAGACCAGGGGCTGAAACATGTTCTAAAATGGCGATCAATACTTCTTCGCTTAAGTCCGATAGTTCGATTTGCGGTTCGCTACTACAAGAAAGATTATTTTTCCTCCTTTTACTTCGAAATTTCTTTCTACTATGTGTACTGTTACAACGACCCCTTTTAGTCCTTTCTCTCCTGACGGGTTTATTACATAAACTTGTATTTCCCAAAGCCATTTTTTTCTCTTGTAGACTAGCAGTCATGGACCGAGTAATACAACGACTTGTGGATTGTCCATTATTATTATTATCATCATCAGCATTTAATTTTAATTCTTCAACCGAAACCATTTTAATATTTTTTTCTCTCTTCCAACAATAATTTTTTTCTTTAAAAAAACCCGTTCCTTTCCTTATAATAAGCGCAATCGTTTCATCGCCTTTCGTGTATGTATGGCCAGTAAACTGTTATTCACCTCCATCTAGCCATTCTTTTTTTATTTATAAGTGCTCGCCATCTATAATCCTCGAAAACAATAAGCTTCCATCATTTACAAATTCCGCGCTATTATTTTGAATAACAATACAAGTAAGATATTGCGGAGATAGTGAGAAACAAAATATGTTTAACATGTAAACATAACAATAGATCTATATCTGATTTGTGGTTTCTTTATTTCAGCTGTCAATTTAAATTTTATCTCCCTAATGTGTCGCGACATCTTATTTTACATGTTCTATCGAATATTTCACACGTGCTTTTAACACTTCTGACGCGCATGCGTAAATTTGTTCGCCGAATTCACACTTCCTAGAGTATCTGTAACTATTGAATAAATGATTTTTTCAGCATTAGGTGGCTGGTTCTTTATTTTAATTGTCGTTTGAGGAGGGTTAATGAAAACTAGCCAATTTTTAAACCGGTACATTTGTCCGACACCGTCTTTATTCCTAAAGTAATAATGTAGCTTTCTAAATGTATATATTTATATCTATATATACGGATAAAAGGAAAGAAAAAAAATCTATGTACATGTTTTTGTGTCAAGGTATGACCTTTAAAACGTTCACCCACAAACAAAAAGTAAAAGAAATATGTCCCTTTTTCACTACGTAAAATAAGGAAAAATTATAAAACACATTCTTATGAGCTTTTTGGGGTCTTAAAATTATTTACATTTATCGGTAAAAAAAAGTTTATAAGAAAAAGCAAAAAAACAACTACAACGATAACAACAAACAAATTGGCTATGATATAAAATAATTCTATGGTGGATAATAATTCATATAAAGTACTAAAAGGCTGTATATGTATCATACAAACATTGCGAGAATCTTAAAATGCCGGCAAACTCTCAATGCGATCTCTCGCGAATGAACGTCTTTACGACCAGACGGCTGCGGGCGGGCATAAAAAGGTGCGGTACAACAGGAGGGAACCTTTGTAGAACCTTCCTAGATCGCGTTTCTTATGTTTAGCAGGAAAAGAGCATAAACAACAATGCGTTAATTGTGTGCGAAGAGAAAGAGAGAGAGAGTGAAAACCTTCTTGACATTTGGAACACGGATACAAAGGGAGGAGGAGGGCCGTGGTTGTCACATGAGATTATGTTTAAAGTGAAAAGTGTTGTTTTGTTTGATATCTTTCTTCTTAGTAAACATGCCACGAGTGTTACTTGACAAGCAGATCCGATGATGAGCTAAAATTTCCATACGCAAAACAATGGCATTGCATTGTTTGTAAACGCAATGTCAAAAAAAACATGTCATAGTCTCTTTAAAAGCGATCAATTTGATTTCGTCTGCTAACATAAGAAGAAAAAAAAAACACAAAAAAAACAAAACGCGTTGACAAAGAGATTTTACTGTTGTCGTTGTTGTTTGACTTTTTGATTGCCTACACTACAAATTAAAGGCGGAATGTCAAGTAGACGCGGACGCGCGGGATATTTGAGTTCATTCTCTTGTTTGAGAGGTTGAGCGATTAGATTTGATTTCGCGTGTAAGCATTACGACGAAGAACAAACAACAGCAAAGCCGTCGCTGAAACGACGACACCAATAAAATGTTGTCGCTATCACTTGATAGTATAAAAAGACAACAAAGTTTTTTGTTGTTTTTCCAAGTGTATGTTGTGTGTATTTCCTAATATCTGTAAAGCTTTTAAAGCTCCTCTCTCAATCTCCTCGTTCAAATAATTGTCGACTTGTATGACTGTGTAGGCAGTAGTGTGAGGTGTGGGGGGAGGGGGCGATACTATTATGGATGGACATTTAATTATATAAAAAAAAAAATGCATTCTTCTTCATGTATGAATTTGATTGGTCTGTATCTAGGAAGTGTATCTATGCGATGCATCCTTTGTTTATTATCTCCATGATATCGTGTGTAACGTTTTTTTTTATTCATTTGCATAATTGTGGAAGATAAGCATTGAATTGATGGATGTAACAATAAAATGTGACTTAAAGTATATGTGTGCGTCAACTAGGTGGCTAGTCGCCATATTTGCATTCGTCATCTTCCTCAAATTGGAAATAGGCTTTTCCCAGCAGATTAAGGGCGGCACAATGAAGGGAGTAGAAACCTTGTTACGATTCGCAGGGAGAGATATTATCTCCTTTGGTCAGGTCATTCAATTCTCGTCCATCGCCATCGGTTCTTCTCCCACCACACGCTCCGTGGCAGTGGTGGCTGGTCCTTTCTCCTTCCTGAAAGGCAAGACGAACAAAGTTTATCGTATGTGGAGGATTGTTTTTAGATGGACACGACACAGTACTTAATACAGCGTGAAGTAACAATAGAAAGAGTACTTCTCCGCCTTGAAAAACTATCAGTAAATTTTCTATATTGGTGGTTCAGAGAGAGAAAGGCTTGCCAAAATTAAAGTTACAAGAATTGGCACTTTGATTTCAATAGCCTAACTTGATTACTCTCATCAAATCAAAGGTAAAGTAAACATTCCAAAGAAAACCAAAATCCTTATTTGTCTTACGTCAAATCATTCTAGCGACGACGAGTTGTTTACCTAGTCATCGCTACATACACAGATCAACTTTGATGACCAATGTAATGCAGAAATAAAAAAAGGGGATTGTGGGAAAGGGGGGGAGCTCGGATAAAATGTAGAAAGAGACCTTGGATCATCCATAGGGTTGAACATGAAGGGCCATCTAGTGACTCAATCGTTACGTAAAAGCGGGCCATCAACAATTGTTTTAAGAAAATGCGAGGCGAGGACATTTTCTTTTCTTTTTTTCTCATTTTGTGCGACGATGACGGAGTTTGAATGTTTTAATCTGGTATTGACGTTCGTTGTTGTTTTATCCTGTCATTATTTTATTGACACCATTAAACAAAACGAAGACAACAACAATACATTTGACCGTCACCAATTCAATATAAATCCCTCATTAAGATACACTAATATGTTTCCCATATAATCAACTGCAATCAGAAGGAATGTTGATGCCAAAATAACTAACTCATGTCGTCTCCAAATCACTACCGCTTGCTTGTTTTAGAATGTGTTTTTTGATGAATAATCGAGGTTTCCCAAAATACCGTTTATATTTGAGTTTCTCACTTTCAAGAAATATATTGCACATACTCTTATCGTCTCAAGGGCGTTTGTAATTTCATTACGTTTAATGAAATTTCTTACTCCCACGAGACTCAATTACTTAAAGACGAGATTGGTGTAATGGAATCTACATCTCTAAAGGGTATTCCATGAAAGGTCTTCTAAAAGCAACTTACGTAGACGCCTGCTCTTTGGTGCTGCCTCCCCCGTTTTGTTTGACAACTCGTACTGAGAGCGAGGCTAACGCATTGACAGTGTCCGCCTCTTCTTTTTCCATTTGCTTAGCGCCGTTTTGACTGGAGCTGACCAGCGAGGCGGCTCGTTTGACACCGGCCCAGTACTTGCCTTTGAAAAAAGGAAAACAAAAATTCACATGGAGGGATGTAGTTTGGAAACCTGACTCAAGACTCTTTCACAAACGGAACGATGCGTAAAAGAGAAACACAAGCCAGGATTTCTAGCTAGCTAAGAAAAGCAATTTCTTTTTAACACAGTGACGTCGAAATGAATGTTGGAAGGGAAATGATTAACGATCAATTAAAATTAAAATCAAAAAGAAAAACAACACACAAACAAACACAAAAAAATAATTAAATAATGTCAAAAGCTTTGGCATACAATTCCTCAGGCTAATTATTTGACCAGAGAAATAGTTAAGGAGGAACATAGCAATCACAAGATTTTAGACGCCGACACTGGTTAGACGTTTCCCGAAGGACGGCCGACATTTTTCCGTCGTTTTTCTAATTGTTCGAGGGGAAGAAATAAACATCATCCAATATTTTCTATTTCATTTTTCCTTCAAAGTCCATTGAAAAATCCGTGAATCCTAATTTCCCGATAGAACGATTCCGACCAGTCTATATCTAGCTTATGGCTCCGATCGAGTATTCTGCATCGCGTAAAAAAAGAAAACTTACCTTGTATAGAGACAACCCTTTCCAAACATTTGACAGCCATGTCGTGCGGTTTCGTCAATTTGGCTTCCTCTGACAATTCTAAGCATTTGCCACCTTGCAGAGCGCGAATACAATTCTCCGCAGAATCACAAAGGGACTGTAAATCATATCTGGAAGGAAGGAAAGTAGGGAGGATACAACTCTCGGTGAAATCAGAAATTCACAGCAAATCATATTTGAAAGATTTCCATCCCTGGAAGCACACATTGCACCAATCATATTGGAAAAACTGAATTGAAAGCGTAAAAGAAATGCAAATATTGGCCCTTCAACTCTTTTGTTTCCGAGGTCATTTTTGCGAGGAATAACGGCCAGTCCCCTCCCAATGATGACGTAATCTTTCAAGTTCAGAAATTTTAGTAAAAATCTAATTTTTAGCCTCTATTATCGGCAATTTACAGCTTAAAACCCCTACATTATGGGTGGCAATTTACAGCTTAAAACCCCTACATTATGGGTGGCAAAAAAACAACGAAATTAGGTAACGTTACATAAATTTACGCAACTGAAAAATTACGTTGGAGGAGATCATAGAATTATGCCGAAGTTCTATGATTTAATTGTGCGCAGTAGAAGAGCAATGCTTAAATTTACTACAACAACGCCCAAATGTTTTTTCTTTTCACAACAATTCGTGCGTATGTGAAAGAAAGAGAGAGAGAGAGATGTGAAAATGTAAACTTCACGACATGCCAAAAAATCGCAGTATTTGTAAATTGTTTTGCATAATATTTTAAGGCGCAAATAATTCGTGTTGCTTTTAGTATACACACAACTATTGCATGAATGGTTACAATGATAATATTTGTGAACTTCTGCAATGACGCTTCAACCGCACTGATATCTGTAAAGAATCTCTAGACATTTTTTCTTTGCAGAACCAGTCAAATATTGCTTGCACGAGACCTCGTTTTCATGTGTTGATAACTTATTTACTACGAGGTAAATACGACATTGGGACTGGTGGCTACCAGGCGCTGTGCCACATGCACGGACAGTTCTTGTTTTCTTGCTCTTTGTAGAGTGGCAGTCGCATTTTTGGAGATTAGATATATGGAATGAAAGTCTTACCCTCCTTCCAATGCCAGAACAACTTTTCCATTTGCAAATTCCATGAGCTGTTTAGTCATGTATGCAAAACCTGAAACACAAAAAAAATCAGCATCATCAGCAAAATGTCAAAGAAGTTTGACACGAATACATCTTGTCTTTACCGTATTACATTTGTTTTCAGGGAGTATGGAAACTGACCAATCATGGTTGATTATGAAAAATATTTCGATGGTTTGTGATGGGTACGCGCAAACCTTTAACCAAATGTTTAGTCAAGGAACACACGAATGTGACACGAGTATGATTTTTAGACTAACATTCTGCAGGCGAAAACCGGTAATAAAACGAAACGTAAAATACTCAGGTAACACTTTGTTCATGAAGCAAAACTACTCGCTTATCTTTCTCCTTTGCATCGGGAGTGGTTCTGAATAATGCTATTTAGGCGGGCGGGCGGTATGAATCTACTTACACGAAGCAGTAACATTATAACCACCGAGTGCTGGAGAGTGACCGTCCGCAGCATCAAAACCGGCGGACACCAGGATAATGTCCGGGTTGTACTCTTTCACCACCGGCAAAACGATGGAACGGAATGCTGCCAAGTACTCTTTATCTCCGTAAATCGGATCTAAGGGAGATAATAAGAGATTAAATCGGATCTTGCGGAATAGAAAATATGAAAGAGATAAAAAGCACTATAAGCCTAGCATTTTGAGTGAATTCTATAAAATTTATTTAGAATGGGGCGTTTTATACAGATAAGATGATAAAAGCGACCTTCTAATTTCTATGGTTGCAGTTTCTATATATCTTGCAAAATCTCCGAATTATAAGGAAAAACTGAATTCGATTAGGGTTTTATTCTGTTAAAGAGAAAAAAATATATCTCGATAATAAATCTATTAATTGGATTCTGTTAGACAGCGATCTTTTGGGAAACGAACAAAATGGCCGCATACAGTATAGAGCGCTAACATGATCAAATGAAACGAATTGCGAATGGCAGATTAAGGAAATCTGAATTCTTAAAAAAATGAATATATATATATATATATATATAAAACACATTTCATGCGATGTTTCGCCTTCAATGGAAAAGCCTTTAGAAATGGACTCATAAGGAGCTTCCCCGTATGTCTTAAAGAATGATTTTTTTTTATACGTTCAACAATGTCCTGACTGAAGTGAATAAGCATTTCATTGACGAGGCTTGCTGGGTACAACGCTAAAAGTTTTTTTATTATCAAAAAATAAGAAAATGGAACGCAGCAGCGCTGGAAAAAAAGCATTAAAAAAGTCTTATACTTTTTCTTATACTTTTTAAACCCTGAGATTACTCCTTAACTTTTATAAAATACAGTTGTATTCGGTTACTCAAAGATAGTCGTGGCCACACCCAAAAAGAAAACAGCAACAAAGAAATAAAAACGAAACAAAACCTAAAACTTCAGATTTGGGATTTCATACCAGGCTAAAATTAGTAATATTTAGTTTTCCCTGATACGTAAAGGCTTGCTTATGACCAACATGATCATTGATTTAGAGATTATACATTTTTTCAAAAAGAACTTTCATAGATAAGTGATATGAATTTCATTACACAGAATCTTCTGCAGACTGCCGCAAATTGTCGTAACGAGAGAGAATCCATATTTAACTACTATAATTTTCCATGCAAAGATGTCCGAACTTTTTATGTGAAAGACTGCCTGGTATTATGAAGATTCACGTAGTCCCGAGAGAGAAAAACTTTCGAGATGAGGAATTATCCCTTCCTTCCCTACCACCAGTCTGCATAGGCAGGCGGGAGGGCGGTATGAGAGATTACACCCTCATACGAAAGATATTTTTTTTCGAACATACATACCTAATCCACCATTAAAAGGAATGTTAATGTTTGTACCAACACCAATTCCAGCACCACACTAAATGGGAAAAAAAATTAAATAAATAAATTGAATTTACCATCTCTCTCCAATAGGAACTAGATTTAAATTAAAACTGCTTGTTTGATACTCAGACTCCCCTCCTTATGAACTAGACGTTAAATAAAGCTAAATGTCTGATAGGCCTTCCTCTCCTATGAACTAGACATAAATTAAAACTGCTTGTTTGACAGGCCTTCCTTCCTAGGAGCTAGACGTGAAATATCTGATAGATCTCCCTCCCTCCTCTTTTCCTTTCCCCTAGGAAATAGATGGATAATTATGGCAACGATCAGTCATCTCCATTTAGAAGTAGACAAGAAAAACAAGGAACAAGAATACAAATATAAATGCTCAAAGTCACATGATACATGATGTGCACAGTGTATTGTGGCTGTGGCTCTATTCATCCAGGTTGAGTTAAAGATTAGTAGTAGTTTGTAAAGGATTCTATGTTTAACGAAATGAGATTCTTTTTTTAATGGATCCGTGACCAAGTAGTTAACGCATTGAGCTATTGAACGAAGGGTCCCAGATTCAACCCCACGGCGAAAATGTTGGTGTTGGTGAAAAGCAATTTCTGAGGAATACAATAGCATGTAGCGAAGTGTCTTTTCGGAAGGATAAATAAAAAGACTTCTACCGGGTGAGTCAGAAAAAACCGCACAAGTTTGACGGTTAAGTTTTCTATATTGCCATTATCAAAATTCAAAACTATTTTTTTCATCATGTAGGTAAAAGCCTAACTTAAATTTTGTTGAAAAGATTTTTAAATTTCAATGATTTTTACGAGAGATGTTGTAATTTTTGTAAAAAATCACTTTTCCAAAACTAGCAAAAAATGGCCAAAAACAGGGTATCAATTTATAAACAAAGCATATATATCTGCACTGTTATCAACGAGTGACTTGTTAAAAACGAAAAAAACATATTTGTAAATCGAAAAACTGTAAGAATTAGGCAAAAAGAAATTAGAACATAGAAAGACAAACAAAAAGAAGTCGAGTCGAGGCGAATTTCTTTTCCGTAGACGGTCAGAAGTATCTTTGATGGTCGGAAGTATCCCGGTTTTACGGTGGCTTAAAAGTGCACAAAAAAAATGTTTGGATGCGCCAATTTCAAAAAGTACGCAAAAATAATGTTATGGATGCGCCAATTTCAAAAAGTACGCAAAAAAAATGTTACGGATGCGCCGATTTAAAAAAAGTACGCAAAAAAAATGTTATGGATGCGTCAATTTTAAAAAATACGCAAAAAAAATGTTACAGATGCGTCAATTTAAAAAAATACGCAAAAAAAATGTTACGGATGCGCCAATTTA
>JAYRBV010036123.1:0-19549 GCA_036023255.1 Mitrocomella polydiademata
TTAACAAAATCCAAAAAGAAACACCCCTGTGATCTGGATGAAAGAAAGTGTTGTATATAAGCCAGAGTGGGAGCTTAAAGATGCCATGAAGAGACAGACGACGTAGTTTGGCGGGATATTAATTATGGGGATTCCAACTTAACGAGGATTAGAAGGATGATAATGATGAATGATGGCGATATAGTAAGCCAATCAAATCCATAAGCAAGACAATTTATGTGAGGAAAATAAGAGAGCCACAGCCAGTCACGTTTCAAAGCAATCAACGGATAATTAAAATTATTCTTACATTTTTAATTGTGGTTACAAAACGCCCCCGCCCGCCCTTGTAGTTTTGATATTTTTTCAACCATGGATTTTTTTTTGAACAAGGGGCCATTGTGTTATGGGTACAGATGGGCCAGTGGGCACATTACTGTTACTTGAACGTCTTTTCAAACATCATTTATAGTTCACAGGGGAAACTCATTTACCAATAGGCCTTGCAAAGTACCATATGCTCGAATTGATCCTAAGTTACCTATCTAAATCAAGGGGGTCACAATATGACAAAAAATTACCTGTAAAAATTATTGTCATTTATATTTTAGGTTTACTTTCATTATCCATGTATGTTTGACGAAAAAAAAAATTATGATTTTAATACTACATTGACTCACTGTTTAGTGATTTCTTGAACGCAAAAAAATGTTTGATGGGTCTCTTCAAAACCAGCAAAACGTTACATCAACACTCACAAACATTCTAATAATTCATAGAATGTAAGGAATTCTCTTCAGATATGCCAACCATCTCTATGGCTTTGCAAGAGAAGACCTTTTTTTTATATGTATTTGATATTCCGTCGCAAAATCTAATCATGGCGAACTATAGCCAAAGTGGAGACGCACTCTTCCACAAAACTTCTTTAACTCACGATGATACAAGATATGTTTTTCTCTGAATAACCTAAAAATATCAACCCTACGTCATCGAAGTGTTTTTCAACGGTAAGTGATTGTGCCTCCGCTGATGTATTTTCTGTTAATTTGTTTATTCTCATCTTTCCTTCACATCGTTATAAATACCTATATATATATTGTCGGACCAAACAATGTTGGATATAGTCTTCGTCTGATAAACTTTTCATATTTGTAAACTTTCAACAAACATTGCTATACTTTTTTCAAAAATGTTACCGCAAAGTTTGCGCAGAACTTGGACAAAATATCTTGTCCGAAAATAGGGTATGGGCAATTCTATTTTTATTTTATTTCTCTGGTTTGTCTCTAATAAGTGTAGAGCGGAGGAACTATTTGTTAGATATGGCAAACGATTTGAGGAGGTTGTTTGAAGATAAGACCTACAAAACATACTTAGAACATACTTAGAACCTTAGAGGAAGTAGTATGGCGGCTACGTCGTAACCTAATCACTCAAGCCAGGAAGCCTATCACCTTTTCTTCTCTCTTTATTTATATACTTTTTTTTAAAGCTCCCAAACCATAAATGAATGAGACTGAATTTATAGAGAAATCAAAATAAGAGAAGAAAAAAAAATGAAAAGTTTACTAATTTGTAGTACAACTTTCGTTAAAAAAGTTTAGATTTAGATTTAAAAACGAAAGGAAAAGGGCACCACATGATCACCCGCTACCAGCCAACACAAATAATCCTTCAAAAAGTAAATGTGTGTATAGTTTAGTGCAATTATTACAAGTTTCTTTTATGTACTTTGGCAACAATCACCCGAATGTCAACGGCTTTAGTTGAAGTGGAAAAACGTTCACGAGGTTTTATTATTGGCAATCTCCGACCAGTACTTCTGATTTGAGGGTCCAACTTGGTCCAAATTTGTTTTGAAGAGATTAAAGTCGGGGGAGGGGGGAGGAGAGTGTAAAATTGAATAAATGGAAGTTTGAAGTTATATACGCCATAAAAGGTTTTTCATGCCAAAAAATTTACTACTATATTGAAATCCTGATGTAAAAAGCATAAGCATTCTTTAAAAGAAACGTAATAAAGAGTACCCAAAAGACTTAGGGCCATCATGGAAATCAGGATCAGTTTACTAACATTTACATGCATACATATATAGTCCGCCCACACATCGAACAATCCACAGACACATGTTTCTCCCTATTAAGGGCTCCTCAATGTGGCTTTAGTCCAAGTTCTCGTAGATGAATTGCATGGGTATTTAGGATTGGAACTCGGAACCTTAGGGGCGCCAAGCCGAACCGGCTGTAATCTTCAACAACAACAGTTTACTGGCTTTACTCCACCTCAGTTATATGCCAATCGCCTTGATTTTAAACCTGGAAACACTAAAACAAAGTATCGGCGTATGATATCCGAGGGGTAAAATTCCCTCATTTTGGCATATATACGAAATGGCTCTTTCTTCTGAAAACTCTTGCCCTACCTTACAAAAAAAAAAGTTTTTCCGACGAAAGTTTTGTCCGACATTGGTTTGTCCGAGGTTAATAGCCTAAATGTATAAAGGGGAAGTTTTCTTCGCTTTGCGGAGGAGTTCATTGCCAGCGTGTCGTTTATATATTATAGACAGGTTCCTCTCCTCCGCTGGTCTTTCTTTTAAATTGGAAAACGGTGCCTGGATAATTGGGAACATCAAAAAAATGAATATTTACGGAAGCTGTTATGTGAAATCTTTTTTTGATGAAGAATTAAAATTGTAAGTCTGGTATTATTATTTTGTCTGATGGTATTTATGGATAAAAAACTCCCGCCAATATACACCGTTACAATTCAATACTTACATCATCATTGAAAGTAATACGGAATGACTGGAAAAACAGGTAAAGAAAAATAGAAAGCTTATTTACGGACATCTTCGTCCCCAGTGCGTTTTTCATCCCACACATTTATGATATGCTGATAATACACGTATCTGCAATATCATCACGTATTAGTAAAATAAAATAAACGGATTGAAAAATGCCCTGGGGACAAGGTTTTCTATAACGCGAGAGAAGTTTCCTTTTATAAAAATTGTTTGGATTAAAAAGTTTTTACAAAGAGAGAAATTATTTTCTCCTTACGTCAGTAGAAATGTCACCATTTTATCCTTCAGGGTAAATAAATAAATTGAAAATAAGAAGGGCAGAAATTTTCCTAAATTGTAAAAAGAAATTTCTGCCGAAAATTGCGATAATAAAGCTTATGTAAGGAAAATTAGCGACACTTTCACATAGTGCGTGGGCCACGTTTACAGTAAACCGGGAGCGTAAAATCGTTAGTCAACAAAAAGGAACTACCACTCAACGCTAAGAAAGGTAATTACAAATTAGTGAGACTTTGATATCATTTGAAGAGAGTGAATAAAGAGAGAGAGACTATAATATGTATGTATGTATGTATACGTTTTAATGACATATGGTATTTATCGTTTAATGACTCCTTCCTGTCGTCTTTTGAAACTTTCCGACGGACATTGTTGTTAGTTTTGCATTTTAAAATTATTCTTAACGTGTATATGACCTGTTTATGGGTACAATTTATGGTTTTAAAAAATATTTTTATAATGGTTTTATCCTGCTACTGACATATCATATCGTTGAGACCAGATGGTACAAATGTAAGTTTGTTTTGTTTGTTTGCGTTGAACTGGTGATGATGAGATATGTATTGTATCCTTCTTGCAATTGTTTTAAAAAATGTTAAGGCAAGGCCAGAAACACCTCCAGTGACTAAGGAGGCCCACCTTGTGGTTAGGGCCGATGGGCTAGAAAATTTTAGAATTTCGGTAGATTAGCTAAAACGCCCTCCTCCAAATACAGCATGCACTTGCCTTAAGAAATCAAGGATTAAGGAGTGGAATATCAAATAATAGGCACTTTCTACCTTTTGCTTTAGCAGAAGAAGACTTAAGAGAAATAGTGCGATAATTCATAACAGTATAATAAAAGAGAGTATAAATGCTATCAACAACAAATCAACTACAAGAACAGACGAATTGATGATTAAAATATGAATAATGTTACCTTCCCCTTTTTATGTTTATTTTTTGAGAAACCTCTTATGTGAGAGGAATTGAGAGAGTCGTGTACCTTGTGGAGGTACTTCACTATAAGCGTTCTATAGCCTAAAAATCTTATCAAACTACTATATAGGAACTTGCTTTTATAGATTTTTGTTAACGCAAGACAAGAAATACCAGAAATACCATGCATGCAAATTTTTTTCTTCAGTTGTTTTTTTCTGTGTTTTCATAAATTCATAAAAATTCATAAAACAATATCCTTAAATTCAGCAATAAATCTTTGCTGTAAAACATAGATTCCTTCTAAGTCGTATAATGTCTGGGAAAATTATTATTCTTTGGCTAGAGAAGCTTGTATTTATTTTTACCATTTTAAAAAGCAGCAGCTATAAAGTTAGTCTGATTTGCATACATTGCGAAACGGAGTTGTCTTAATACAAATGTGGGTTTTATCAAGGTCTGCGAATTAGACTATTATAAAGTGTCCAAATTTTAGTGTAAATATAGTCAATTTTGATGGTCTTTTATTTGAGGGGCAAATGTATATTTCGGCATTGAAAATACTACCACAAATAAATGTAATGTTCAGGTAAGGCTGAGAGATGAAGAAAGAAAAACAAATGCAGCAAACAAAAATATTTTTTTTGGTAAAAATTTGAATTTGAGGACCAAAACAATCCTTTTTACTCAGCAACGTTACGTTTATATTTATGGTTGTTACAAACAAGGAAGAGAAAATGTTTGACAAAACATTATCTAAGAAATGAATTACGTGGCAAGAATGATGTTATTAGTCAAAAAGTCTGGATTAGTTTTGATGAAGAATTTTTGACACTTTTTAGCGTTGAAACGGTGTATCATGTTATCATTCGTGCCTGAACTATTTTTTAGATTATTTCTAAATAATATTTTAATATTTGCACCTTTATAAGTGGTGTGAATATATTACCAACAAGGGTCCAAACATCAACCTATTATGAATTTGCATCAAGACCAAAAAATACAAGATACGTCACTATCTTATGAAAATATCACAACCGTTTGGTTTAAAATAAACTATGTACTGTCTGCTATTGAACCTTCAATAATACTTGAGACTTGTGTATATATGGCTTTAAAGCAATAGGCAACATGAAATATAAAAGCATTCACCAGTATTCACCAGCATTCACCAGGCATTCACCAGTATTGCATGTGATTACATTTCAGTGGCGTTGACCACCGATCATGCACTCTGAGTGCTATAATCTTCCTAGAGACTTAAATAAATTAGTTAGGACAAGTTACAATGTAAAATAAATGGTCAAAGGCCACCCTGCAATTCACCGTGAGCAGTCTTCAGTGTCCTTGCGACGCTTGTTTACCAGCTAGTATCCTATTACTATAACTTTGTGTTTTCGCAGCGTCTTCATTATGTTCTTTATAGCTTCGTCTTGTTCTTTAAGGTTTTAACAGGGATACATAACGACAAACTTCAACTGTTACATTATTACGTAAATCTAAGAAAACAGTAAATTATATGGGTATATGGGGCGGTAACGGACATTACTGATGGTATTTCTCAGTATTTCTTTGTCAGGTTTACCTCATTATTTGTTTGTACCCTTCTCATATATTTTATATTTTCTCTTTTTTGATATCTTTTTGTATTTTTATGAGCCATATTTGAACTAGGCGCTGCTAATACCCCATTTACACTAGCTCTAAATATTTTTTTTGTTCCCTGCTCAAATAGAGAACCTCGTGTCGAACCGCTTTTTTCTTAATCTAATTCTACTCTCGACAAAGGGACAAGGAAACATTTTTAAACTTTTGGCTGAATCCTGCATCCCTATTATTACAGTCTGGATATCATACTTATACGTTCCTTTTAATTTAACATGGTTATCGAAAAGATCTACGAGTAGTAAGGGTGTCTAAATTTAAATTCATCTTCACTTGTCAAAACCTTTCATTTGCTGAAATTTGCCTCGATTTTACAAATACATTTAAGAGACTTTTCTATAAAAGAACGACTGATCATGAATTGAAACGCAAACTATATGTAGTAGACTACCCTTTTTTTAGTTCTGTCCAAAGATGGATGGAATCAAATTTTAGAAACCTACACATTATACACATGTAAGGATCTTAAAGACTACTCGTGTTGTGTGACCACGCATTTACCACCAACGCGCCCACAATATCACTGGACACTGCCTTTTTTCACGTAAAAGCCCCAAAAAAGACAAAGACAAACACAAAGTGGGAGAGTTTACGGTTTCAAATTTCCTTTTTTTTTAACAGAAACAAAAAATATATATTTTTCTCACAAAAGTAGACAGAGATTTTTATGCACCCTACACTAATACAGCATTGTCTATCTATGTATTGTAACACCTACATAAAAAATGATAAAATTTTCATTAAACAGAGAAATGTGAAAACGATAATTCTAGAGAAAAAGAAAAAAAAAATTCATACTACCATATTATATAAAAGTTATATATAATAAAAAAAAGTGAGTTTTTACTTTTTTAATTGATTTGTGACAAAGAATAATTCAAAAGTACCGCAAAAAAATAGGTTGTTTGTTTAGCTGAGATATGTTAAGATTAATTATCAATTAAAAATTTTCAAATCTCACCCTTTTTTTGAAAAATTTTCTTCAAAGGCTTTGTTCTTAGCAGATTCGTGCAAATGTATTGGAGACTCAACACTCGAAAGGCTCTCCTTTGAAGTTTTTACCTATTTGTTCCAAATGGAAACTAGCCTGGAATACATGCAATTGTTTTAAACGTTTCCACTTGAGAATCTTAACGAAAAATAAACAGAGGGCGGGTTTCCAATCTAAATAAAAAATAACCGGCAAATATATATATTTTTTCCTATTTTCTTGATACTTTTTTTTGTTTTATTTATTCCATTTTTATAATGCGGACTTTAAAATTAACTTCTTTTTAATATTAATTTTATATTTGCGTGATTGGCTGAGTAAACAAAGCTTGCAATAGATGTTTATAAGTGTTCTCTTTGAGAGTTTAAATACGAGAGGCCATTTTTTTTTTATTCTTTAAACGTTCTAAACTTCAAACGGACGTGCTACTTTCTTTTAAGCAATTGTCCTTGTGCCTTTCACAAAAAGAAATTCCCTCAACGTAAGTTTTGCAATTCAATGAAAATTTGTTTTGTTTCTGTCCATCAAACCATCAAATCCCCAAAACCGTTTGACTTGCACCGGTACACACCACACACAATGTCGTTTTAACATTGGTCCAATGTTCATGCAACCTATTTGGTAGGCATTTTTTTAAATCGAAAGTAATAATTCATTGCAAAAAAGACCCATTTTAAAAAGAGAAAAACAAAGCCCACAATGCATTGTTTATTGTTGAAAAAAAACAACAATGCACCATTTTATTATGCGAGTTTTACCCATCCATCATTGTTGAATCTCATTCGTCTGCGTACACAAAAAAAACGACGAGACACAAAGGATTTCTTTTTGTTCTCTTTGTTTCAAACGAATCCGCAGAGAGCTGCAAGATAAGTATCCCGCCTTTGATGGGATTTCTCAAACGAAAGATGGAAAGAGATTTGGCTAGGCATCCTAACTATAACCTCCTTCTAATAAGTAAAGGAAAAACAGGAGAGACATTGATGCCTACTACACATGGTACGTGAGAGACGGACAAATAGGCGAGATAAGCGGAGGCTCATTAAAAAACTGAAAACTATTTAATCCGTTCTACCAAGTCATAATTATTGTAATCAAATGACCCCGGTAATTTATCAGTGAGAATCTGACGCACGTAGCATGCCAAGGTTTAATAAAAACAATACGCTACACAGACGGCAATTAATGTGAAGGTAGTCATAGTGATTTGAGAGAGGGGGAGAGAGAGTGAGAGAGAGAGAGAGAGAGAGAGAGAGAGAGAGAGACATGGTACAGTGTGGTTTTAAAACCTTACCTTCATAAATGTATCATTGATTTGACTTTCCTATATTTTGTTGTATGCAGGTAGTAGATAAGGCGAGTATAAAAATGAAATGTTTCCAGGTAATAATTTATAGTGTAATTAAAATAATTATTTTTCCATTTCATTCTAGATTTTTTTTAATATTGAGAGAAGACAAATAAATCAATTTATGAAGTTTCAAAGCCCATTGTGAAAGAGAGAAGAGAAAAACCCGTAATCGATCCGCCCCGTACGTACACATACAGGACAAACAAACTCGAATTACGGACCGCTAGGAGTGATCCTCAAAGTGGCCTGAGTAGATGACTAAAATTACAATGTTATCATCAGGCGAGCTGCGCAAAAGCAAATCACAACAAATCTTGACTGCCCAAGCAATGGCGAAGGCTAACGACTCGCCTCAAGGAGGGATCCAAACATTCCAAGACGAACTACACGGTCGACACAGCACAATCGAAGAAGTGTTAGATTGTGTCAAAAAGGTAAACCTAATGTTTTTTTTTCTTTATGTGTTTTCATTCTTCTGAATTTTGGGTTTATAATATTAATGTAATATTTTTGTGTTGTGTTGTGTGACTTCTTTTGTTTGAGTTGATAGTTGTTTGTTGTTTTTCAAACCAATTATTTATAGATAATTATTAATTAAAATGTGAAAAGTCAATCTTTTTTATCTTTATTTAATGTTTTATAAATTATTGAAATTTTATAAAACCAGCTAATTTAAAAGCTATATATATAAAGTTTCTTTGTTTCACAAATAAAAGGTGTTAATTTCTCTCTCTATATGTATATATAAAATACTTAAAAGATTACAAGTATCAGAGCACAAAATTAAGATTAAAATTCTATCAAGGTCTATCAAGGTATTCACAGGTTACCTAGGATACTGTACCACAAAGTAGCATTCACTTACTGTAAAATAAAACTTCTCTGATATTTAGAAATTTTGACTAAAAGATGTTATTTTTTAAAGAAATAAGGGTTATTCCAATTATGAAATTGATGAATTTTGTTTACCTATAGTATCATCAAAAATATATTTTTTCTTCTTGAAACTCTCAATCCAATTACAGAATAAAAAGTATTTAATGATCAAATTAAAAATATATAATTTTCAAGTTCTTTTTTAGCGTAATCTCAATATTAATTAATTTTGAATTTCATTAAAACTTTTAATTGAGAGTTCTGTTTTACGGTATATGTACTAATCATTTCTTGACTCAATGTGCTTTATTGTAGAATTCAGACAAGCGTTATTAAAAAGTGATCGATCATTTTTAATTACGTGCAGAATCTACCACAATTATTGAATCCAAACCTATAAAGACAATGAAAATTTTAATTTCTCTGGCAAGATACCACAAAATGCTGAATTCAATACACAATAAGACCTCCCCCGATCTCCTGATTTTCTGCATTGTTATAACAATTTTTAGCTCTTAAAGTTTAACCATCTGCTCCATTAAAACTTTTCAGAATTTTAGAGTGAAAAAATTACTTTCTTAGCACAATTTTTTTTTCTGGCACATAGGCCTCAATGGTATATATTGACTAAACCAATAGAAAGAGTTTTTTAATTGATTGATATTGGTCTTTGATATAGATTTGTAGTAGTCCGAAAAGCAAAAATTGCAGTCCAGTTGTGATCATGCTAAGTCAGCAAAAGTAAGACGTGATGGCATTTGGATGACCATCGGATACCGCACCTTAATTGATTGATTTGTTTTTGTTTTTGTTACAAAAATAATTTTTAACTTATCATAATTTACAGGTTTATCAGCGGAAGCCCAGTTTACAATATTGATTGCCCCATTCCATGGAATGTTTTTGGAAGAAAATCTGAATTCCCACTTGTATATAAATATAAATAAGAAAAATATAAATAAGAAAATTATTTTCCCCATGAATATTTCAAAGTTGAATTTAGAGGGAATAGTTTAAAATAGGGTTGGATGACTGTGTATGTGTATGGTTAGATCTGGGTATATATATACCTTGTTTTTATCATTTGGCCTTAAAAAATTATAATGATTTGGGTATAAATGTTTTTTCATATAAATTTTTTTGTACAACCTAAGATGTAGATTATAAAAAAATTGTTATAATTCATTTTTTCTTTCTTTCTGATACACATTTTAAAAAAACAAATTTTAAAACCATCATTGAATTTTTTTGCAAAACTAGTACTAGACCATATTTGGTACATAATTACTACTGTCCGAAAGCAGACAAAAATAAAATATATATATATACAGGGAAATGAAACTATTAAAGTCTGAATTTTATCCTTGTTTCTATTTTTAAAATATTCAGAGATTGTGATATAACTAAGGCCATATTTTTTACTCGCCTTACAAATTGGAGAAAAATTCGAAAGCTGACGACAAATTATCCGCCCGCGTTTTCTGGTTCGTTTTGTTTCGTGAAAATAAAGAGTGTTTCTGCGTCACTTCGCTTAAAACCATAATACGGTGTTTATGTTTATGTATGGAACGAGTGTTTTGTTGGAGTGCAGGATCACTCAGATCAGATAATCATCACCCATGTAGACTACTTGTTGTTATTCTCGTTGTTTGTGTATGTGTAGGGTAATGGGGGCGCCCCTAGCTTCAAAAATAGAACACGCGCAACCCGCACGACTAATTGGACTCGAGCGAGGACAAGTAAACACTTCAGTTGTTTGTGTTTTTATTGCAGCCCAGAAATTTCTTGTTTTGCTCGTTTCTCTGTTGTTTTGTTGATTAGTTGAAAATACATAATATGTTTATTTTTTATTTTGCCCGATAAGAAATTTGGCAGAATTATATTTTTGTTGTTTGAAAAACTGCGTGCTTACGTCACACACGCATAATGATTTAATCACGTGTTGGAATTTTATGCATATTTTCATCACATTATCTAAATTCATTATCGATATTTAAGGGCATAAATTTAGAACAGTAAACAACAACAGAATTGGATTAAATGCGGCGGTCGAATTTAAGGAAAACTTTTCGTACGATTGGTGTTTTAAAGAATTCTGATGACAGCGTTTACATTAAGATAAAAGCCCTCTCAATGACATGTTAGAAGATAAAAAACAAGATTTTCATGCATAGTTCTTAACTGGACTATTCTTTATGTAAACCGAAGCTACGATGTAGGGAAAAAAATTATTTTTAGCTTTGACCTTTTTCAAGCAATCACTTGACCCCTTCACTCAAATTTCTTCATACAATTCTTTTCTCGCTCTCTCTTTTCCTCCCGCTTTGCATTACAACGAAAAGGGAGGACAGTTGATAGTGGAAGAAAGCGATTAAGACAAGATTGATAAAAGTAAGCGCGGAAGTTGAATTTATTCGGCGGGCCGCCGCGAGAGGAGGTTGCCCGCTTACGAACGGTTTCTCTTCGTTAATTATTTCAAGCGCGTGGTTTTATTCTTATTTCCGATCCTCGCTCTCAATTATTTCATGGCAATTATGGAGGGAGCCATTCTCTTCCGCAATACGTGCTCACTAGTAGCGCAAACAAACAATCTGAATTCGACTTACTTTTGATAATTAATCGTTTTAAGTGGGAAAAAAAAAATCACTTTTGAGGTACTACAGGAATTTTTGCGGACGCATCATCATTAAGAACACTGCATTTCCGCTCCCGAAGTGTAATTTATTTTTATTTTTCAATTTATTTATAATATTCATTGTTTTGCCATTGTAAACAACGGTGAAAATATTCCAGATATTTTTCTTTTTGCGAGTTTTTCAATAAAAGTCGTTTCATTTTCGTTTGCCTTTTCTGGGTCCTTGTAGACACTTGAATTAACTTAACGGCGCCATCGAATACTATTTTTTTTTATTCCGGTTTCTAATCGCAGATTTCAAAAAGTCGGAATTCCGTTAAAAGTACATTAATTATAAGGGTCCAATATCGGAGGCCCAAAATCGCAAATAGAGGAAAAAAGGTAATTTATAAGGGTATTTTTACATTTTATGAATGCAGGCAAATGAGTGCACATAGGCCTCAATGGTCTTTGATAAAATATATGTTATTTTTTATTGACGCGTGGGCACGCACTCGAACGAAAACAGGATATGAGAGTAGCGTAAATTTACGTGTTTTTGGAATAAGTGAAATTGCGAGATTTCCTTTTCATTACGTCTTTCTTATTTTTTGACGATTCTTTCTACGCCACTTTGAAAAAAGCAAGAGCTCAAGAGCAGTTTTTTTTATGATAGGATTTTATTAAAGTACTAGGCCATGTTATTAGTGGGGTGTATATTCTCACTGAAGGCGCGTTTTCCATAAATCATCGATCAAGCAAAGATTTTAGCTTTCAGTGAAGTAGTACTAAATGCCTTGAAAATAAAAACAAAAATAAAAATCTCTCAGGGCCACGTAGACCACATTTTTTTATTCGCTAAACGGACAAACTACTTCTTCTAATCTTTCGGTAGTTTTCTTGCACAGTGAAATAAGATCTTGAGTACTACGTCAGTGTTTTGTTTTGTATTGCTTTGCTTTAAATCCAGATTGACATATTTTTGTAACAAAAAATTATTTATGTATTACTCCATGTCATTACATCATCAAGATCTTATCCCCGAGAGAATACAAGATCCTTCGGAATCCTCATGTTTCCTTTCTGTTTAATCCCCCATTCCGTCACGAACCTTTCTGGAATCATTTACCCATTTCATTTATTTCAGGACGGATGTCGCTATTACAAAATCCGCTGGAAGGACACGTGGGAGAAAGAGGAATGTTTGGGACCCTTCTTAAAGACCCTCAATGAATTTTGGGCACGGGTTGAGGTATACTATGGACATTCAATTTGAAGACAGAAATACATTGACATTGCTGAATTTTTTTATTTATTCGTTTTATTCATTCACTTGAAAATATTTACACCGAATAGTCATTGTAGTTGTCTAAATCATTTGCTTAAATTTATTGCCATTTCTTTGTAGCAGTCTCGGAAAATAGAGAAAGAAAGAGAGATGCACCAACACAGTTACAACGAACATCTATATCCATCCACAATACGCCCAGATTCGCCCGTTGACGATCGGCCACCCTCACCGGTTTACAGAAATGGCACTGAATATTCACCGCCCGCTAGCGATCTCTCTGCCGAAGAACACTCTCCGTACACAAGCGCGATCAAATCGCCCGCCGATGTCTCTGCTGACAGGTCTCCGCCCCCTCTTGACCGTGATTACTACACCGAAGGATACTCTCCTGTTGATGATAGCTCTCTTCCACAGATATCGAGTGGCCGACGTAAAGGGAAGCCAAAGAAACTCGTGCGTGACGATCAGGACGAGCAGGAGGAGAGCGGAGTTCAAAAGAAATCTCCCCCACGCAATAATACCCAAGCCATCTCGAATGAAGAACGGTCAGTCGAGAATTCCTCCCCAGAGCGCCTAGCTAAAGATGTTTTGACTGTTGAAATTCCGGAAAATCGAGTCAGGTCACCAATACCGGAGAAACGGAGTGGCGGAAGGGTAGAAGAATATCCGGTCATGATCATCAGAGAAAACACTGAAGATTCGATGGCACGTACACAAGTAAGGAGAAACTTAAATATATTGGGTTGCTGCTTGCAGTCACTTTCCCGTGTCAATAACAGTATATACGTAGTATTGGTGATGATAAATGACTTTTTTTAATATCTGTGTTGTGTTTTTTGTTTTAGAAAACGAGCCAAATTCACAGACCAGATGCACTACGGTTTCCCGCCGAAGAACCGTCAATGAAACGCCCACGAATCCCGACGCCCGAATACCAAGGCGGAGTACCTAGATCTGTAGCTGCCAATCACCCCGATCCCATTCAAAGACGAAAGTACATTTCTCCGGTGCCCTCGCCCGAAGAAGATGCTATGTTTCCGGGTGCTTCAGTTTCTCCCATGTATCTAAACAGCTCTCGCTTTCCCATACCACCGAATTATCATCACAGTCGCTATTCACCCTTGAAGCCTATCCGGAATTACCACCATGGTAATGACGGTATACCGGTCATTTATCACACGCGGACGATACCCGGTGGGCGTAAGCTTTCGCCCAGCTCACATTACATGTGCACAGAACCTAGTAGAAAAGTGCCGTCGAAATTTGATCGAATACCTTCATCCATTCCGAGGGCTGAAAGATCGCCAACCACGACGAAACTTGAACCCTCGCAATTATTGTTGAAAGTAACCGGATCTCCAAACACGTCCGGCGCTCCTCCGTTGCTGTCTTCTATGCAACGTCAACAATTCCCAGTCTACCAAAGCGCACCTGCCATCGTTCACCCGTCATCCTTGAAAATAGCGCGGCCGACGAAAGAGACCGCCAACAGCAACAAGGCAAAAACTCCCACCAAATATCTTATCACTGCGGACGGAGAGCAGAGACCCCAGTGTCCGGAGTGTTTTCAGACTTTCAAAAAGCGGGCGGCCCTGGAGAGACATATGATGATTCACCGCGGCATCAAACCGTTTCAGTGCCATTTCTGTAACCAACGCTTCCGCCAAAAACATCACCTACAGGGACACATCATGCTGCACACGGGCGAGCGGCCGCACTCGTGCACGCTCTGCAACAAAAGGTTCCGCATGCGACATCATCTCTTAGAACACGAACGCATCTCTCACAAAGTCTTCCGCTGACTCCGCTAAAAGAAAAATTATCATATATATTATTTTTTGTTTTTGTTTTGACTTTGTAAATACGCTCCGATAATTGGTTTTTAATTCTTAGTTCAGTTTTTATGAAGCAAATGACATATTTTTTTTTATAAAACTATTTATATAGCAGACAAAAGATTCCCTTTAAACGATTGTACATGAATTATGTAACAGACTGACAAACAGTATTTTTGTAATTGCATATTGACTTTAGTTTCCTTTGTTGACGAATTTTAGAGAGATTTATATTATATATAGTATATATATAACAATAGACAATTTTTGGTGATAATTATTTATACGACATGGCATTATTTATGCCTTTTGATTTTCTTTTGACATTAACTACTGTGATTAACGAAAAATAATTTTGACATTTTTGGCTCCTCTAATAATTTCGGCTAACCTTTTTTTTTTGTGTAAAAAATATGAATTATTTTTTCCTTGTATTCTGATAAATACAGGGCGTTGTTGTATGGCACAACTTAATCCTAATTTATGTTCTTTAAAACTTATTATAAAGACCCCCCTAACGTATAATTAATGGTAGACTAACACGACAATTTGATAATTAAAATCTTTTGGTATATAACACACGACGTTTCGTCAAAGTAAGTAAAGTAGGCACATTTTTGTAATTTAGTGACAAATATAGTTGTTGATAATTTCTATTCTTTTAAAGTATAATTTTGTTAGTTATTTTTTTAGTTTGGACCCTTTTATTTTAGAAAAACTAATTTTAATATTCGACATTACAAGACTCTGACCTTATTATCTATTATATTATGACCAACGACCGACCTTTATGACAAATTTATGTTCCGTTTTATTTTTGACTTTATAAATTTTTGTGACTGTTTTTTCTTATTAATTTATTATTTTATAATGACCTTTGACCCATCAAAAAAAAGAATTATGCGATACTATAAGTGCGCAGAATTTTTTTAAATTCTTTTGCTTTAAAAAACTGACGACTACTTTAGAATATCTTTTATTTGTTTATTTGTTTTGGCTGTGGAGTGTTGTCATGACAACAGTGCTTGAAAGTACTTGTTTTTCTTTCGACTTCTTGTGAAAAGTGCTGCGTCATATCTCAGCTATATACACGTTGAAGAGGTTATTCATAGTGTCGTACTATGTTTACTTTGACTGAAATAACTTTTATTTTTGGTTCGTGAACTCCTCTACTCAAGGACCTTTTCAGCCAAAGTGCCCCTTATTGCAACTTTTCATACTAAATTCGCTGTTGAAAAATGATATAGATTTAGTCTCGCTGCTTTCAATGACACCTACCGCAGCGAGCGCGTAAACTTGCCCAGCGGACATGTAACGTCGTCTGAACGTTGTTTTTGGACATTGAACAAATCAATCTCCAGTTGGGAAAACCATTGAAAAACTCCTCCAAAGAGTTGTACGTTCATTCTGCCCGCTGGGCGATGTGCTTGCTGGCTAACCTTGTTCCCAGGGCTTTTTTTTTCTCCTTTTTTTACAATTTGATTAAAAGAAAAGAAGAAAAAAAAATACAGTCTTGAGAACGAGATTGCTTTCTAGGTAAAGCATTCGAAATTCAAATTCAAAATGCTGGTTTAACCACTGCTTCTTTTTTTTTTACTTATACATAAAATTGGTTAAAAGTTTTTCTCTGTATTTTGATATTTGTATGCGCCTCAACAAAATTTGATCAAAAACCGTAAATTCTGAAACCTTTATTCTCCTTTGCCGAGGGTGAATCGTTGCGGTACTACTGACGAAAAAATCCCTACCGGCAGAATATTCAAAATAGCTTATGCGGGGGAGTACTTTTCTGTAGAACGCTTCTCCGTTTTGATGTTTTGGCTGGAAACTTTTTTTTTAAATTTGATATCAATTTTGGATGTTACCTTCGGTTGCACATGTTTATTTTATTATTTATAAATAATACATATTAAGATGGTATGGGAAAAAGATATAATCTTCGAAAACAACAAATTCTGATTTCGCTACCCCGGTTTTTTTTTCTCTCATTCTGTTACGCTAGGAATAATGTGGTGTTAGCCAACTATTTGTTACTATATACTTAGAAGCCATGTTTTAAATGGCGATTCGTTTGTAAAGGTTTATTTAAAATGAAAAGAGTATATAAATATGTTCCCCAAATTGTTAATATTAAAAAAAGTAAAAGTGGTAAAAACAAGGTGTTAAACTTTAAAAAGTCAAGAAAATTCCATACCTTGTTTTTACTGGTTTACATTTTTAGGAAATTATGTTCTTCATTCCTTTACTTTTAGTATGCTTTTACACTGAAAGAAATTTATCTTTTTCATTGAAAATTGTCTCCTTTTCCCCCCTCGTTTCCACATTCACAAATTTGGGCTTTTGGACCTCAGTAGTAGTAGTATATTATATGTAACCTAGGGCCTTTTAGACAACCTTTCAGTTCTTCCTAGAAGGTTCCACAGCCAGTTTTACTGACACTGTGCAAGTCATCACTCAGAGTAACCTCCCTTCCACCATCGGAACAAAGATTCAACAAGCGAGAATCGATCCGACGCTTGTATATAAAACGGTTTGTATTTCAAGAGAATAAACACGGTATTTTGGTATTTGACATCAAATATAAATTTTATTTTTACGGTAAAAATTTCTCTTTGGACTTGACAAGATTATTATTATTATTAAATAAAAGTGAGTGAAATAAAATAGTGATATTTCTTTTAATACAGGATAGTACAACATAGTTTACTTATAGATTTATCTCTACAGTACTGTCAATCTGTTTCCTTATTCAAGTATTATAACAGTTGTTAGTACTACAAAAAAAAAGGCTACTATAAATAACTATCTATCTATCTCATTCTACAGTGCGTCCCAGATGAAGGGAGAAGCAAGATATCTTATTTTATTGGATACAATACAAAAATGCAAACGAACAAGATTTCAATTTTACGACCCATATAAGTGTATATACTGTGAACTCATTGAAAACAGTCTTACCTATGTCTACAAGGTCTTACGGTAAGTATGTAGTAAAATAGTACGGTTATCAGGAAATAAATAATTATATATAGGTTTTAACAATATTTTCCCACGTATCGGGCAAAATTGTTAAAAAGTCAATGCGGAGGAGTGTTTCCGATCACAATATGAGTATAAAGTTATAGGTATAGAAATTAAGTCTTTAAAAAAAAAAAAAATCTAAGATAAGATAGCATATAAAAAAAATTGAAAATTAAACTTTTATAAAAAGTTGGGCAAGAAATTATCTGACCGACAGTCCCATTTTTTGCTTCTACTACTAACTAACTATACGTACATATTTACAAATGGTCCCATTCGGCAAACTCTACGATGAAGGAGTGTTGTACCACTTTTTGACGAGTTTGCCGGATTGGTCACAGAAGACATAAATAGTTAACTAACGAAAAATGTGTTAAGATTAATTTTCCCTGCCAGAAAAGAAAAGGAGAATTTTTGATATGAAGTTAACAATTCAAGTACTGAATCGACTCAAAGGTTTATGCGAAGCAAGCAATACCGAGTGCTGTTTCAAGTGAAAACTCTCCTCCATCCTGACTTTTCAATGGCTTCCAGCTCTTTATAAAATCAAATTTGTTATCAGCATTTTTCCTCGGAAGATCAGAGTAGTAAAAAATAAAAACCGTAAAAAACCATTATTAAACTAAAGTAAGGTGGAAAAAACTAAAAATAATAAATTAAATAAAACCAATAAAAAAAATTAGGCCCTAAATCTAAATTTGTATCAAAACTGTTAAGACTGAATCTATCACAAAAAGTGAGATAAAAGCAGCATGTTTTTGCTTGCTTTTTATATGATCTTATGTTTATCTATCTGTTCCAAAACAGTTCAACGGGCGAGTGTGTATCCGGCTAGCTAACCAAAATGCAGCATGCGCGCTTCTACTTTGCGCCTAATTTTCCCCAACTGATGGGTAACTCTAAGTTAACGCAAATTTTCTTTTATGCGATTTTGCCAGAAGTTGTGATTCCGTTCAAATCTTTTATGAGGCCTTCGAGACCAGCCATTTCTTTCTCAAGATCTGGTAGTGCCTAGAATAAACAAAACATACACAATAGTTGGGTTTTCAATCCCTTCGTTTGAGCACCCATTTACCTAAAACTTTGTTATTACTTCTAAAGTTTAAAGGTATCTATTTATAACAGGGATAGAAGAAGAATTTTTCGCATGAAATGGACATTAATTATACAAATTTTTCGATTCAATCAGGTTGATGAAATTTGCCTCGGTTTTACAAACACATTTAAGAGGCTTTTCTATAAAAGAACGACTGATCATGAATTGAAACGCGAACTAATGTATAATAAGACTGGAAAAACGTGGCATTAGATGAAATTTGCCTTGATTTTACAAACACATTTAAGAGACTTTTCTATAAAAGAACGACTGATCATGAATTGAAACGCGAACTATTATGACAAAAACAACAACATACCGGTTGACTAGCAGCACCTCTCACTTCATTGCCGCCGTAACTGTGCGACGACGAATTATTGACATGTTGCGAACTGCTGTAACTTCGACTGGTCGACGACGTATTGTAACTAGATTGGTTGCTTGAATACTATAAGAAGCATATTAAAGAATCAAGTCTCCCACGTAAATAAAAGCCTGTCTTTATTTTTATATTATAAAAAGTATCATTTCATGTTCGTCACTCTGTATGTTATTAAGAATAGAGGCAAAAAAACCCTAATTGATAATAACAGTCTATTACCTTAAGGGCAGAAATTTTCGTAATTTAGGCCATAAATCGCGAAATTAAGTTCCGCGAAACTCGTTAAAAATTGACCAATCGCAAAAATTAGTTCCGCGAAACTCGTTAAAATTGGCCAATCGCGAAAATTTAGAGGTTTTTTTAAAGATTTGCTCACTGTTTAACTGTTTACTGTTTCTTTTTTATAAAACAAAATTTGTTTAATCGCGAAAATTAGTTCCGCGAA
>JAYRBV010036234.1:0-19542 GCA_036023255.1 Mitrocomella polydiademata
GTTCAAACAAACAAATTTAAGAGACTTTTCTATAGAAGAACGACTGATAACTTTTTGGCCGTTGAACTGTATCCTAGCCACTCATCGAAATCATATACTAGCCTCGTTTAACGTTAATTGGGCCGGTAATCATATAAAAAGATGCTTATCGCGATAATTGCCCCTTGAAATAGAAAATGCATTCATTTATGATATAACAAAACAACACATTCAGAAGTTGTATAGATATCATAAGCATTTTAAAGTGAACGTTCTCGTTAAAGGGACGTTTTTGTCATGTTGTGTTGTGCTGGTTCTGGTGTTTCAAAAAGTTTAGGTAGGTGAGCATGAGACCTGCTTTATAATAAGGCCGCGCTAACGTAGCGTCAAGCATCTGCACGTATGAAAATAATGGTGTTGTGGTTGTGCAACGTTTTCTTTTTCCTAAGTACAGGTTGTTTTGATAATAATTGTATGAGTGAGAAGCAACGTTTACTTGGCTTTTAAAATTGAATCTTGGGACCTCAGTTAGAGGGTTCGAGTTCACCACCGGTCATAGTTCAAGGGAACTTCTTTCAGTGTAGATGTCAAAGGTTGTTGGTTCGCAACGTAGGTTGAACGAGGAAAGGGCTTACAATGTAGATGTCAAAGGTTGTTGGTTCGCAACGTAGGTTGAGCGAGGAAAGGGCTTACAATGTAGATGTCAAAGGTTGTTGGTTCGCAACGTAGGTTGAGCGAGGAAAGAGGGCTTACAATGTAGCTTAAGAGGCTTCCATCATGCGTAAAAAAATAATCATACCTTTATTTATTAGACAAAGATTTTGATGAAAAAATGCCTATAGTTTAAAAGTTTGTGAAAAACTAATAATCTTGGAAAAATAATCTTAGTAATCTTGGGGCATATTTTTTCGTCAGCTCTGAGAAATTCGAAACGTCAGATGTGTTTATGTCCGATAAATTAATTACAATTTATAACATTTTGTACTTTACCAAATGTGAAATGTCAGATACGAAAAGTAAAAAAAATGTCACGACAATTTAGTCTAATCATTTTGTTCTTCCGGTTCCAATTTGTTGTCTCTTTGTCTCATTCAAAAAGCCGGAAGTTTCACTATAACTGACACCACTGCTTTCAATACTTAGAGGAGCCCTGAGAATTTTTTTTTTGTATTGCCTACCCTGGTATAAATTACTGATATCGAAATGGATATTATATGTATAGCTATAGGATCGTCTAAAAAAGTAGGTGGAGGGAGGGTGTATTATTTCGTTACCGTATTTGGTAAGAATGGTACTCCACCACAGAGGTTCTATTGTTCTCAATACGCCACTATACGCTTTGTATGTGTATACTTGGTGTCAAGCAACACATGTGCCGGCTGAAAAGTGTTTTGCTTGTGTGTTTTCTTGAGCAACCACTTGGTTACGTTCGTGCTGCTAATCTTACTTGAGAAAACCCGAAAGGAATATAGGAATTACATTCGACAACAGTGAACTAATTGCATGACTGGTCCAGAGCTTGGATTTGTTTGGTCATAATTTTCAACAAGATTCATGGCACTCTGTTATATTACTGAAAATAATTGAGGTTCTTAATGTATATGAAAAGTTGAGGCGTGTCCTATATTGGACCGGAAGTTATCAATTATTCATTCGATTTTATAAAAGAACGACAGATTGTTTCATTAATTATTCATATTTTTTTCACTTTCGTTTTCAGTTATAAGTTCCAATATCAGACACGTAAGTTTTCCGTGTGGTGTAAGGTCTGCGAATCAGACTAGTCCGCCGCCACCAGTCACATGGATGAATAACTTCTTTTTGCTAATTTCAATAGTACTGTTGATGGTCTTTCGTAACGCAGGCAGGATCTTTGTTGATAACAGTCTAATCAATACTACCTATAGTACTACTAGTACTGGAGAGTTCATATGTACACATTTACGCAACATTGTGGGGTGATTAACGCGTTTACGGAGAACTTTGCGGTGTAAATTACGTTATTTACGAAATTAGAAAAACCATTAGCGGTTAACGGTCTCACATTTCCGTGAATTTCAAAATCATGTAATTAATTTGTCATGCATAATAATTTGAGTCATGTTAATTATTGCTGGTAAGCAGGTTGTAAGCGTTTTTTCTATCCCCTCGCTATTACTAATCCACGACATCTTTATCTAGCGTGTACAGCATATTCTCAAAAGCACAATTTGTGTAGTATCGTTAGTTAGGTCTCAATAGGCTTTTACTAAGCGCAAAAAATTGTAAAATACAATGATACTTTTAGATATTATTTCTTCGAATTATTTTGATTTGTTACAAAATTATAGTTGCAGACTATAAGAAACAATATTTGTACTGAGGTTGCCTTGAATAACAAAAATCTATCATTGGATGATTAGGTTTGATGCTGATGTTTTGTCATTGGTCACTAGTGGAAATTGCGTCAGTGTTGAACGTTGACGAGGAATAAAAATAACTCTTCAGTAGACTCTTTTCATCTCTTATGTTTCTTATAAGAAAACCTTTGGAATGGCTAGGTATTGGGATTTATTTTCATATATGAATTTCCTCAGACACAAGATACAAGCATTCTCTCCATTCTCCAGCTCGTCTTTAGAATAAATTGACGCGGAGATTGCTGTTTTGATGATGTCATTAACCGCTGTTCCCTTGCTTGTCCCAGTGACAAAAGCCAAAGCCCTGACTGTTACTTTGCAAAGAACACCAACCATTTGATATTTGTTTTATTATTTAACCTGTGGCATAATTTCTTTCGATTATTATTATATTCCTCTATCACACAATTGGAAAAAAATATTACTGGAGTTGATTTATACTAACAGCAGGTTTTGAAGTATCCCATAAAAGAAAGTCTGTCGTTATTCTTCGCGTACCACACTGTAAGGAATGTGAATCATTTTTATCATCTCTTGTTGTTGAGATAGCGTTTGCAGCATTGATCAACGGATTGATAATAACTATATTTTTCACTGAGAATGCAAGATTTCGATTGACTCATTAGGAAGTTGTTGTTTTCAGCATTTGACACTCAAGCAAAGACGAAGTGTATGGTGTTATGGTCGATTCAGAATGTAGGAGGTTGTCTATCGGGCAAAAGGTTATCACTGATCAAAACTCTCTTAGAAATGTCTGAAAAAACGAGACATCCGGTGATATTTGTCTCATTCAAACAAACAAATTTAAGAGACTTTTCTATAGAAGAACGACTGATAACTTTTTGGCCGTTGAACTGAGTCGTAGCCTCCATGGCTGACGATTTAGTTAAAAAAGTCACAACGGAGGAGGGAATGATAGAAGACGCCTTCACTCCAGCGTAGTGATCTTTGGGGTTTATTTGTAGAAGATTCACCCATCAAAATCTCATCTACTACACATTGTTAAAGGTTGAGTGCGTCTGTAGGGTTTAGTAGTAGCTTGGCGTCGCCTGGTATGCTTAATCCATGGTACTCAGTGCGCTGATCTTGCTATGTTATTCATTGCGCACATATTTTTGTGTACGTTTGAAACGTTTTGTTGTTATTGTTCTTACAGCTGGGTAAATCAAAGAATAAAATGAAGTCTTATTACTTCACCTTAAAACGGTCAACTAAAGTCACATGCTTATTAAAGGAATTATGATTTCCTGTTCCTTCTCGATTCACGGGCCTTAAGACGCAGAAAAATACAAAGGACTTATAACCAGACTCAGGCTCCCGAGGCTGTTAGAGTCAAGCAAGTACTGCCAATTTAAGTCAGGTTTTACTGACCTTAACTTTCAAGACTGTATACACCCGCGACAACTGATGCTGGTTAAATATCCTAAAATATTACTTGTGGGTCATCATCATGTATGACATGTCAATCCTATTCCGTCATGATGTCCACCCGTCATTTTATTGAAGGGATTAATGGGATCGCTTTGATAGTGAATGAATCCATTCTGCGCAACGGATGTAGCTATTTTAGAATGACTGTGTGTGTTTCTCTCTATTAAAAACCATTATGATTATTTACATTTTTTATATATATATATATATGATGAAATTACGGTGGCATATTGAAAGTATTATAAGGAGACCCGTTTGTGTGTATGGTGTGTCTTGTATTGTGGTGATATAACGAAGTAAACATAGAATGGAAACATCCATTTTGAGAATGTGGTCAATTACTGTCTGTTATTAATCTTATTGAAAATGAGAGCAACCTACCTACCTATCCTTTGAAACATATTCCAAAAGTGTAGTGCTGGTGCAAGTCAAGGATGATTGGTTTGCATGAGGAATGTATAATGTCTTAGTGTTTAAAAAAACGATTGACTTCTTTATTACCTGTCTAACATGCTTATAGAAATTTTTTTAAATTGCCTTATAATAATAAATTAATTTGTTTTTCGATCACTGAGATAATGACATGTTTGGCTGTTTGGTTGATTTTGAAGCGCAGAATTGTAATTGTTTTATTATAAATTTGGTTCACTTGGTTTTTATTTAGCAGCATTTTATTTTTTATCAATAACAAACATTGCCAACCGCATTGGCGAACTAATGAGTGAGGCATGATGCAATACTTTGAGCAAAAAAATGCTGAATCGCAAATAATGCTGACTCGCAAATAAATGTTTCACAAACTTTCTCAGAGTTTTCCCTAATGTATTTTGATATTGACAATATTGGCAGATCGATGTATTCATACTTTCACTATCGAACAGGAATCTCAGGAAACTGAAAGTTTTCCCTAAAGTATTTTGATCTTCATGACTTGTCAATTTAACTTTAATTCATTTAATGGACTCGGGATTATCACCAATTTTCACCCCCTGAATTTTCAAGTTTCAACCCTTAGTGTCAATTGAGTACCGGGGGGGACAAGGGGCTTTCCCTCCAGAATTATAACGAGGACGAGACAACAGTTAAGTTGGTGTAATTACCAACAATTAACAATTTGTAAATACAAATTTTGTTGATGAGTTTTCAATTTCCGTCAGCACAGAAAAAAATATTATGTTTATGGACGAGTTGGTTCGTTTTGTTAAATTGAAGATGGTTGCATTTTCTAAGTAAACATTGCGGAAGACTCAGGAGGTTTCTTAGAAATATTATTTGTTTTGGTTGCTGTTACCATAGAAATACTCCCTCTACTAGTGGTTTTTCGATAAAATTGAGTTCGAAAATATTTGCTTGGTAAGAGGGTCTTCGTTTTCGTTTACTTAATTCGATTGGTATAGGTACTAATTTAGATATCGATAGAGAAAGATTTGTTGTAATGCATTTCTCATTATATACGCTTCAACAGGTCTTTGATACATGCTAATTGCTATAAGTTGAAACATGTCAAAATTCTACTCTTGTGGCGAAAAAATCGATTGAATTGTTTGAATTGGATGTTTCAGCGTGTTTCTACCTCTGTTGTGAAATTTAGGAGGAGACGAAGGGAATTTCTTTGTTTTATAATTACAACAATGTCCGAACTTCAATGAGGATTCGTTTAAAACGTCAAAGGGGCGCCCAAAGGCCAAAATTACGTATTCAAAAATAACATTGGATTTCGAAACTCAATGCCTTATGGCCGGTGATTCGATACGATTTCGTTATTTTTTTACGTCGCGAAAAGATATTATATCTATTCCGGACTTTGTGTTACGACATCTGGACTTTGTGTTACAACATCTGGTTTAAAATGGATAAGAAAAAGATGTTACAAATGATTCTCTGTATTCTATACTAGACTAACCGGTTTAATGAGTGCTTAAAATGTTTCTTACAAATCTTCCTTTAACGATAACGCAATATTTTTCTGTAAGGGAACTCTTCTAAGAGAAGGCCTGAAGACAAATAGTTGTTGACAGCTGAAATATTCCAAGCTAATGGGAATGTAATAAACATCATCTACACAAATTATCACAATCCTTATTTCACTCCTTCGTGACAAATCTCTTTTACATTTCTGTTAATGATCTTCTATTGATGTAGATTATCCCTACTAGCCTCTCAATGAAAGTATTGACTATGAGAACATTCTACATGAAGGTCTGGCTTTGCATAACGTTTTCATGTTAGTTTTGAGGGTGCATTGTCAGTGTGTAATTCTAGTCACAGTAATAAAATCAGTTCAGTCCTAATATCAGGCTCCGTTGTGTGGCGATGCGACTTGGGTAGGAACACGCATTCACGACTAAAGTAGTGAGCGGCTATATTATGACCTGGGATTAAAGATAGTGTATCATATATGTATGTAGAGAAGTGTTTAAAACGAAAGGTGAATTAGATATAGAATTACAGTTCGGTTATAGAGGTGGACAACATATTATATTTCCTGATTTCAACATTTTTACTGCGTGACTCACTTTTTAGATGGATGTATTTTGAAATACTGTTTGTTGCTTTTATACAAGTGTTTGTTGTTTTGAAATTGCATTCTTGCATAAAACATCAAGTTTACGATGTATATGCAACCGTTTTGTTTTGTTATTTTGAAATGCTCGGTGGTAAAAATGGTGTGTTTGCTGCAGTAGAAGGAAATGGTGTGGTTACTGTTGGTTCTCTTTGGTGACGCGAATGATAGACTTACTTTTTCACGGCGAGAATTTACTTTTGCGGATGCGATATTTTTGGTGACATTTTGCCAGAAAATTATGAAAACTAGAAAACTAGATATTTGGCCGAGTGGGTGTAGACGCTAGACTTGGAATTATTCGAGTCCGCCACCGGTCACATTGCTTATCTATAGGTTCCGTAGTAGGTGATTCGCAAGTTCCTCAATCTAATTAGAACCACCTGTGCTACTTAGTACTGAAGAGGCCATCTTGGGTAGACATTCGTTAATAATTATAGAGTAGAGGAAGGAAAGGTTTTCCGTTGTTCCTTCTCAGCTCTGATGAGTTTCATCATTTTTCTTTTGATGTCCATGAAATGTCTTTGATCTCTGAGTATTGTAATAAAGTCCAGGAAAACACTTTGACTCGATGAATTCCGAGGTCAACCTATAAAAAGAAGGTGTGAAGTAGAAACTTAAAGCGCCTTACATTCTTGTGAAATATTTACCATAATTATTTTCTTTGAATAATGGAGAAAATCTTCAGCGAATGCCTCACTCATTGGAATGATCTAACGGGGGATTTTGACAAGATGGTTAAAGGACTATTGGAGTGTGACTAGAGTGCAGCATTTTTTTGTAGCACTTTTGACATTCTAAATTTTTCAGCATTTGCCTGCCTCCTCAATAAGTCAAACATTCTAAAGGGGGATTTTACAAGACGGTTGAAGTGCGACTAGAGTGCGGTATATTTTGGTAGCATTTCTCTATATTTTCTTGGTATAATCGAGACAATCTTCAGTGAATGCCTGCCTCAATCATTCAAACAGTCTAACAGGGAATTTGACAAGATGTTTAAAGGATTATATGGATCGCGCCATTTGCAATCGATAGCTCACCAAATAAGGCGGCGTGATTTTGTTTATATTTATCAATCTTTTTCTGCTCTTTGCAACTAATTTGATTTGCAACAAGAATTTCGCAGCACGTTACAAATGTAAGTGTTTGGCGATATGATTTTATTTTTCGGGATAGTTATGTGCTTTTTCATAGACCTGAATGGTAGGTGTTGTTATCCTTCATCTACACGCGAGGAGGAGGAGAAATTCTTCTTCGTATTTGGGAGTATGGCGTTTTACTGGTTAACATCGTTCTGCGATGTTTTTAAGTAATAACTAAAGCCCGCATTTCACTCTGGCAGTTTATTTTTCAACAACCGAAACGGAAATTTAACTCGTGTTCGCCGACCGAAGCAACTGTAATGGAATGAGGCCTTAAGCAGCTACATGTTATGGTGAAATTCTTGTTATATCTTGCTTAGTACGAAACATCTTAGTAAGAGTACACAACACTGATAGCATCTATTTACTTTTTGCAATCCAACCAGAGTAAATTCGTAAGTTGAACCCCCGGAAAAGTTCCCGCAAACAGTGCAAAATCAATTTAAATCAGTGTTACGCCTGAGGCCAATACCCCTTACCCCAGTTTGTATTCTTTAAACTTGGTTAGTTTGCTAGTGTCAGTTCATCTTCTTTAGGGGGGTGTGTTGCTATTTTTCTTATTTACCGTCTAATTCTTTTGGTTGAAATAATATTTGTGCGAACTACATATTGTTAAACGATATTAAAGTCAGAATCAATATAGGATTTCGTGCATAACGGAATATTGGTGCTGTTGTTTACATAACGTCTCGTTTTGACAGTGGGTGGTTTATGGACGTTATTGTATCAGTACAGTTATAACTGACCAACTACTAGGGATACATAAGATTGTTTGGATCTCTCCAAATGGTTGGCAAATACTGTTGATTTTTCGAAGGATCCTCCAACCGAGTTATACTTGATTGAAGTACTGGCGCTTTCTCTGATGTACTTACGTAATTATATGGACCGGTAGCTCAGTGGTAGAGCAGTTGCAGTTGCCCGGCATGTTCGTGAGTTCGACTCCCGCCAGGTCAGTAGATTTTCTACGGATCTGGTCACTGGCAACGCCTTCAGCAAGCTTTCATTTCGATAACTTACGTAGTATCTACTACTTAATTGCCCATGGGTTATTTTGTTTACATCATACTGTACTGGATGCGCGGTCTTTTATGTTTACAAAAATAATAGAAGCAAGTTCGACTTTTTGGTTGTCTTGGTTGAAATACATTTGCTTTGATATCAAATTATATGGTATCTACGGTGGAGATTAATTCCTCATGAAAAGTTTCGTCAATACACCCTCCTACTGACCTCGTTTTTTCCTTTCTTTCTTTCGTCGTATATTCAGTTCCTTTCATGATTCACGTTCATGTATTTCGACAATGCAATGAAGAAGGTAATGACTTGTCTAGTCACATCCAAAAATGGTGTCCTTAGTCGTGAGTCAATATTCTAGTGTTGATAAAAGTGTATCGATTTTGTTCAAGATCATTGTATGAAACGTCGTGTTATACGTCGTTTGTATAAGGAAGAGAGAAGAAGCCTTTAGGATGAAATCTTATTTTTGGTATTATCTGGTGATTCTCAAGTTTCTAGCTTCCATTTTCAGCAAATTAATTTCAAGTATAGAAACATCTTAGTATCCAGCGAGAGACACGATAAGTTCATCACTATTGTATCAAACAGACTTTTACAGTTTGACGAAAACTTTTACCTTATTGTTAAAATTGTTTAGTAAAAGACTTGACTTGATTTTTCCATCTAAGGGAACGTCGGGGATAAACGGGGAAAAAATTGTGAAGTTTGTTTAAAACGGAGTAGTTCTAGTTTTCAGGCTATGTAAAGTTTGATATTCTAGGCTTGTTAGACTAGTATTTCTCAATGTTCCTATAGATTTCGGGTAACGAAATATTTTATTTTTGATGAAAACAATTATTGTATAGGAATTCAATACATCCAGTGAGACGCTAACATGTTTCTTTCATTGAATATTCGCAGGTTAGCCCATACATGTTAGCTAGTTAGCTACGTATGAAAGTGAGAGAAAGAGGCTGTTCGAGGCTGTTTGTTGTTATATCTAAGTTTGATGAAATTGAGGAGTAATAGATTTCTACGCGTATTTTGTTTCGCATCTTGTTTGTCTAGATTAGAGGTAAGCTTGTTGTTTGTTGTTGGATGCTTATAAGCCGATTTCACTGATGTCACGCGTATGAGGGTCATCGTGTTAATTGGCATACCTGGTATATCTATCATAATTCATTAAATATAAATGTTAAATTAAGCCTTCTTATTTGTTCTTCTTTGAAGTTTGTTGTGGCTTTTTCGTAATGCGGGATAACCTTATTATGACATCAGCAAGGCTGGCAGAAACCAATACGAGTGACGTAATTTTTCTTATCTGTCCGTTGCAGATGGTTATGATGACGGATTGTGTTGTTAAGAGTGAAGATGAGTAGCGCGGGAGTTCATTCCGTTTTTGTCCTCGGGATGGGATGGGAATATTTCCCGTAGCCAATGACAAATCTAGAGCTAGGTTACTAAAAAGTGTGGAGAAATGTGAAATGTAATAAAACCATTGAAAAAAGACAAAGATAGTGACATTTCACTCTTCTCCACATGTTTTAGTAACCAGTAACTAGTTCTTGGTCCGCCACTTGGGGTTGCATTGAATGTTGATATTTGATAATATGTTGTTTACAACTAATGTTGCTTCTCTGATGGTTTTATCGGCTTTCATTTTTATTTTTCGTCATCTTTTGTGGGCTGTCTAGAATGACGATAAATGATGATGCTTCATTGAAACTGTTGTCTGGTTGCTCTATTAGTCAACATGTTTATAATTGAATCAAGGTAGAAGCCTCTCTGAACCGGTAGAAGCCTCTCTGAACCGGTAGATTTGTATCTGTTACTGACACTTGTTGTGTTAGTTTGTTTATATTAGTTTATATATATTTCAGGATTATAAACTACGGTGTGCGCCAAGGTTTAAATAAAGACGCGAATGGAATTTTACCCCTACTGTTCGAGGGAGGAGGATACATTTAATGAACAGAAGCTTTACGAATATATATATTGTTGTTACTATATGTCGATACAAAAGATGTCATCATGTATATGTTAGTTCTGACGGTTCTGATAATGGTAGATTTGTTTGAAAGATTGTCGGGTGTATGAGACTTACATGTGTAAATTTGGGGCATTCAAAATAGTTGCTTTCACTTTTTTTGCCTGCCGAAAATGAAATGAATGGTTTCTAGTGTTAATATTCTTGTCACTATAAATGTTGATACAAGATTGTCATGTAATAATGTCATGTACATGTCACGTCTGATAACATCTTGATACAATAAAAATATGTTCAAGTACTTTCAAAACACATCAAAACAGTGAATGCGGTTGGCTATTTTAAGAAATATTCACACGGATTCATTCGTATTATCCTTGAGGAGTCTACTCTAAGGAGTGTTTTCAAGGAGTCTGCCACTCAATTAGTATACATGAAGTTTTTTCTACAAGAACAAACATTTTAAGATTTGCACTCATCTGCACACTGGTTTATTATTGCAATCAAAAAAAACCTTCTTCGCCAATTCAACCAAATATCTTTTGAGCAGGCTCTTTAAAAAAACTCTTAAGAACTCCTTTTTTAAAGGTTTGAGAGTTCTGTCGCAAGGTAAAGGTCTGATAAAACCAGTCCAATATTTCATCCAACATCCATGTGGAGAAGAGTATTGTGTTGATACCGCACGGAATATTGCATGCACTATCAATAAAAAGCACTCCTCCACATGGAGAGTTATATGGGCCTTTGCAATGTTCGTAGTATGTTCCAATTTGTAGACCTTCGTGTTCATAGCGGGTTTATATCCTCGTCGTCCCCCAATTCAAGTTATTGGTTGCCGGCCCCTTTTATATGCACTCAGTTTTATTCTCGTAAAAAATAATCTTGTATTGTGAGTCGCCCTTGTGAATGCTCACTCCAGTCAATCCAATTAGCGGTATTTCGTTTGTATAAAGAATTAGAAATAATAAGTAGATAGTAAGAGACTTTGTACTTAAAATAAGTAAACGAATTAAAAGTATGTTCTCTCTGCTGTAGAATACTGTCACAGTGTTTTTCAGGTAGGGCTTCTCATCTCAATATCTTTTATACGCTTTTCTTTTATAATCCAGTCTTAAGTTTAATAGTGTTTTTTTTTCATAGTCGAATAGAAATTTTCTTTTTTGCTTTTCATCAGAATCTTTCTGGAATGTAAAACATTTTTCTTACAATATCGTCTCTGTGTGATGACGTGACTTGTCTGCGCAACATCCCACCTTGCTCTGCTTCGCTTTTTAAGCGAATTGCTGCTGCGGTGGTCTGTGCGCAATACTATTGCTTTCTTATATGCAAGTAGACTGGAGACTACAAATCTAAATCTCGGATTAGCGAATGTTCCGCACGGTTTACAAATATATACGCATGCGCACTCAGTCCCCCAGTTTTTCGGGGGATAGAATACAAGAGTATTGCCTACAGACCACCGCAGAGCAAGGTAGGATGTTGCGCAGACAAGACGTGACAAGACGGAGAGGTGTAATTTTGTTGGAACGGCACGCTTAACCTGCGCCGTTTCTATAAAAACATACCCTCCCGTGAAGTGGTTTTTGATTGAATAGGCTGAAAACCAAAAAAATGTTTTCATTTGCGATTTTTTTTTGTGATTGATTGATTGATTGATTGATTGTGTGTTTAGGTCAGACTTTGCCTTTTGCCATTGCCAGACATGGTAAATTGGGCAAAAATTTGGAGTATTTAACTTTTTTTTTCTGCTCTTACAGATCATATTTCTCTTTGCATAATAAGTCATCTTTAAAACCTATTTTTTTTAAATGTTTATATTTCAAAATGGAGTTGCATAGTGTCACAATTTTGGTGAAGGTCACAAAACTATTTTTCTGCTAAATTTCTATAGTTTTATGACTGTCGGGAAAACAGAAACGCGCGGTCTCAAATACGTTATTCAATCCCTTTTTTCATGCCATCCTATAAGTATGCCTGTGGAAGAGTACTGATATCAAGAACGGGAACTATACGACGTAGACTGGAGCTGTTCTTTATTACGGATTTAAAAACCGGATTACGGCAATTTCGGGAAAAATATATACGGCACGGAAAAACTCAGAAGAAGTTCCTCGCTTCGCTCGTCAGAATGTTTTACTTTTTACTTTTTTCTCAGAATTTAGAACTAGACTATATATGACGTAACTCAAACCGCAGAATTTTTCGTACTTTTAATACAGGAATTTACAGAAAATCATCGGATGATATTTTAATTGTTTTATCTTCCATTTGTTTTTTCAGAAAGCACAAGGATTATTAATACTACAAATTTCCCGCGTCAAAGCTGGTGTTGGTGTATCCTCAGTCCAGAGAGGCCCTGGGTTCACAAGTTCCGTCTTGTCTGATGCAACTCGCGAGGAGTCAATGATTTCATTAGTTCCTAGTATACAAGGGGCCTTTTCGCTAACAGGTAAGTGTTTCTGTAAGTTGTTTATGTCGCTTGTTATGTTTATGTAAAGCTCCTTTTACATTACGCCGTAACTTTCTACGCTCGCTTCTACATAAATTTGTAGACTAGTGTACTTCAACTATACTGATTTAGTGCCTGGTGGAAATAAGTATTCACAGACTATCTTATTGAACCTGTCTTAAAAAATCTATTTTCCACTCTTTATATTTTAGGCGAACCGGGTGGTCGTTTGGTCGAATTCTACAAGGCCCGTAAAGATCAACTTGGTTTAAGTTTAACCGTTGGTCCCAATAGCTCTCTGGCCATCTCTTACATTCAACCCGGTTCTGCCGCCGGTAAAGCACCTCTACGTATCGGCGACCGTGTCATCACCGTCAACGGTACCGCAATACAAGACCTGTCCGACGCTCAGGTGAGCAAATATAACTAATGATGTCCTTTAAAATGTCTTCAAGTCCTTTGAATCCTGGGAGTAAACTGGTCCCCGGTATCATATGTCCAATTGGACTTGTTACCAACAATTGTTGCAACTTTGGTAAAAACGCTCAAGATTTTAATGGAATTTTCTCGCTGCACGGGTGATATGTTCAATATTTGATAGAGTTGAGCATATCGCAAAGTCACACTCAAATATCTTGGATGTCCTCAGAGGTCTTGATCTTACGACTGCAGCGTTACTTCGAAACGAGTTACGAGTCGAAAAACTTTCGTAAAAAATTCAAAAAATTGGAAATTGGAAATTCGAGAAAATTTATCTCTCGCAAAAGTTTATCTCTCGCAAAAGTTTATCCGGTATGTTGTTTGCATAGTTGGGTTACAATGAAAACTTCAAGATATACAGAATGTCTAAGAATGATTTCTGCTAACTACGGTATATTGATTTTTCTCTCTTTCCCTTTTGAACAGATCTTATTCTCACAAATCCAAAACGGTCGCGTCATCTTATACATCAACCGTCCGTTCGTCGAGGAGGGTCATCCAGCAGCGGCCATCGTCACGTCAGGTTCATTACAACAACAACATCAACAACAACTTTCCGACACGTCACTAACGACAATCGCACAACAGCAACAGTTGGGCATCGAAAGGACGACGTTGTCGCAACAGTCCTCAACAGCAGGATCAGACGATAGCATCGGATACAAGTAAGCCCGATTTTGTTGAAATACGGTTCGATCGAAATGTCTCCGATTTTTCCGGTACATTACTAAATGCTCTTTAATCGTAAACACGTATAATTTTCAAATCGTATATCTGTCTAAAATGGACTAAAAAAGTTCATGATAAGCATTGCATTATGATTACGATTGAGTGCTATATCATTAGAAAATGAGTCCCGCCTAGATATTTTTATTATAAACAAACAAATTGAAAACATAATAGTTCGCGTTTCAATTCATGATCAGTCGTTCTTTTATAAAACAATCTCTTGAATATGTTTGTAAAATCGAGGCAAATCTCATCAAATGCCTCGTTCTTCCAGTCTATTTTATGAGATTTTGACAAGTGAACATGAATTGAAACTTAGACATCCCCAAAAAGAGACTTATTATAGAATCGAACGGATGGTTTTAAACCGATTGATGAACTGTATTTTTATTGTAATTTTTTTTTTTGCAGGGCACAAGTGAAGGTTATTCACCTGGAACGCGGTACAGAGGGACTGGGCTTTAGCATCGTAGGCGGTTACGGATCACCGCACGGCGATCTCCCCATCTACGTGAAGACCGTATTCGAGAAGGGGGCGGCCGCCAAAGACAAGCGCCTGAAGCGCGGCGATCAAATACTAGCGGTGGGCGAACAATCGTTGGACGGAGTTTCTCACGACACAGCGGTGAACCTTCTCAAGAAATGCAGGGGTTGTATTAAACTGACAGTACTATCTTCCCAATAAAAGAAAAAGACAAAGAAAAAATTATAGAAGAATCCGCAAAAGATTTTTACTCGTAGATATATATTGAAATGAATTCATAGGTGACTGAACGACATCAATTATTTTTCTTGGAAATCGGAAATCGGATTCAAATCGGACTGCAAAAACCGGACGGATTCAAATCGGATGATAACACTACTACTCTACTCCGAAATAAACTGGTATAATAAATAAAAACCGGTTTGGAATCAAGACAGAAGATTTTATACGTTCCTGCTTGCAGAAGAGACATTCGGAGCCGTACTTTATTTTAGCACGTTTTAGCGCTTCAATAATATAATTTTGTGCGCCCCATTTTTAGTGTGTTGTTTTTATTATCGTTTGTTACGTCACTTTTTACTTGAATGTCGGGAAAGGTTGCTGCAATGTCTTTACAAAGTTCGCATATAGACAGCTTAAAAACGTTACCACTCAAACATTCTTATTCTCTTCTACTTAAATTTTATTTTTTACCTTGTTTCCCATTTTTTACCCTCTCTGCGTACAACTCTAGGAGTTTGACTAAGTGAGACCTTGCCAACCAACAAGCAAAACGTCACCAAGAAAATATCTTTAACTGGAACGTGTCATGCTTTTTTTTTGTGTATGATGCTGGTTTTAGGTATAGAAAAATATTTTATTTTTTTGTCTTTTAAAAAAATGTTTCTTTAAAATTGTATTTGTAAGTATAAAATTATGCATACTTTTTGTTTTGTAGTAAACGAGGTTTAAAAACATGAATTTTTTTTTTTATTATTCTTTATTTGAATGTAAATATTTATTCTCGGTTTTATCATCGTTATCATTTTGTAAAATCTTTGCTTGTTTATTAATATTATTATTTTCGTACTTTATCAATATTTTGTTATTGTTTCGCCTCCTTGTAATTTCAATGAATATTTGTTGTGGTCATCTTTTTTTAAAGAAATTATAGAAAGAATTATTCTCTCCCTCATATGAGACCTTTCAAATATTCCGTGCCATGTTATTTGTAGTAGGCGCAACATCTCACTTTTGCTCTGCTTCGGCGCTTTTTAAGCTAATTGCCGCTTCGGTGGTCTGTAGGCGCAAACCGCGAGTTTTCTTATATGCTGGTGGTAGACTGGACTAAATAGAGTTTAAAGGGTTGATAAAATATTAAAACAAATTATAATTTATCAATATATTATTATCTTTTCCCGGTATAAATAGTATAGTACATTAATCACATAAAATCACCAAAAAAATGTTTACAAATTTTTATTAAATAAAACTATATTAAAAATGACAGTGTGTAAAAACCTGCTAAAAGACAGTTCGTATAAATATTAAGTAAATCTAAACTCGTAAAGTGAATCCTCAAAACCTTCCACCGGTCAAAATCCTCTTAAACGTGTCTGAAAGAACGAGGCATTTGATGAAAGTTGTCTCGATTTTTCAGACTTTCTATAGAAGAACGAATGGTCTCAAACCGACAGACGAACTATATGATAATGACAGTAGCTAGTACCCGACCCGTGTATCTTCAAGGCTATACCTAAAAGGGGACAGGGGTAGCTCTAGAGGGCATGTTTCACAGACATGTAAAACTAAACCTATGGTGTAAGACCCCAAGGGCACTTAGCATACACAGATCTTTGTGGAAGCAAGTCCATCTTTCTAAAAATGTTCACTTTCAACGGATAATGATCTACTGTCTGCCAAGTATTCCTCCACAAAGTTCTCAAGGTCTTTGAAATCGATACTTGCCGCGGTTTTTGATAGACGTTTGGTTGTGAGACGCGGGTAAAACGCAGCATGCGTGTGATCATCCATGCGAATCAAACAAAAACGAGGGTAACTATTGAGAGCACGTTTCTGTTGGGCGTTGGGCGTTGGGCGTTTCTGTTGGGCCGCCTCTTCTAAAATAAAGATCATAAATCGTTTTTATACGAACGGTGGAAACAAATAAATAGCGCCCAGGCTATTCAAGCATTGCTTTCAGTGTGTGGGTATACTTGAGGGGCTTAGTGACTGCAGCCAGAGGCTAGCTGCGTTTACCTATCATCTAAAAATGTACTATAGGCATTTGAACGAATCTATAAATAGAAGATATAAAGTCTCCCCGTAGATTTGAAGATAAAGCTTGGTACTATTTCATTGGATAAATGTATGAGCAATTTGATAATAAAATGAAATCTTCTTATACTTATTTTGGAGTGATGTCCAATTTTCTTGGACACACTGTATACGCCTGTTACAAGTAACAATTTCCATACCTTTGCTTAATTCATGCAAATCACGCGGTACAAACATTTTCGACCAATGAGAATAGCGATCGACATCTAAAACGACCACGTTGATTTTTCTGTACAAACCAACTGCCAGATTGTACAACTCCTGTTTCATCGCAAATGAAAACCAAGAAAAGGTTGAAATTTGAAATATGTCAATTGGAATACAGGTAGGAATAAGAAAAAAAAACCTCTTAAACAAAAAAGTAGTGACAGACCTTTTAGGGTGCATTTAAACGGATCCAACATCGATGTGGTGGAGTGTAGTGTATTGTATTGTATTGTATTGATAGTGCATATATTGCGTGCATTATCAATAAAAACACCTCCTCCACATCGATGTGGAATGAAATGTTGGATCCGTTTAAGTAGACCGCTTTATCAGACAAAATGACGATTTTTTTTTTCAAGCATTTCACAATATTAAGGCAAGTTTTACAAATAAATAATAATTGTTTTGTCCGATAAGGTACGGAAAGAAAACCCTGGATAGCTTTACTATCTAAAAAACTATCTGTATCTACACAACCCTACCTTGTGAAATACAGAAGAAGTGTTCAAATCTCTTCGATGCGCCAAAGTTAACAAAATGGGTCGCTCCCACATTCGGCTATTCTCCCTGGAAAAATTAAAATTAAAAGAATCAGAACATCAGTGTTTGAGTTTCACATTTCCTTCCTGTCCCATTGTGGAAAATGTTCACAGAAACCTCCAAGGGGAGAGTGCATTTTCATAAACGTTTGCATGTCCACTCCTCCACACGCGTGGTTTAAATGCTTGCAAAAAAGTACCATCGTAAATACTTGCAACAACCTCCAAAAGGGGGAGTGTGGTTTATTATCCAATTCGAGGGCTTACCTTCGGTGAGTATGAAACATTTGTTCGGTCAGTTGAATGATGGGTAATCGAGAATGATCCAACACAAATTGTCTCAACACATCGAGACAAGTCACGTGATCGTCTTCACAAACGAAACCGTATGGTAATTCATATCTACAGTGGAGAATAGGAAAAAGCTTCAAAAATTCATTCTATATAGGAGAGTCTTAATAAGCAAAGTAATCAACGTTGCGTAACGTTGTATTTTATAAGAAACCGGTTTATAAGAAACCTATAATTAATAATGATAAATATGGCATTTAAAAAACACTAAAAATATGAAACTTTGGTCCAAAACCTTTTCGCTAGGTTTCTTATAAAAAAACGTGTAAGGGAAAGTTTCACTAATTGAACCAAAATACTGAATTAGTATCTATTTCGTTCCCTTCCCGTTATTTTACATGTCTTAGTTCACATGGATAGAATTTGCCTAGGGGAAAAAAACACTTACACCGTTTATTACACATGAACAGATTGTGAAGACCAATCTCGGTTTTAATTCAATAAATATTTGGATGTGTTCCCATCATCTCAAGAGTGTTTGCACTCTTATCGATGGAATTTGTTACCCATATAGAAAGACTCAATAGCACAGAGACGGGATTGATTTTAAGAAATCTACGGTACTTCCTTAGACATAGGTTGAAATTTACTTAAAGCGAAACTCAAGTTTTAGCATACTTGTGTGGTTGATGGAGGTTCGAGTGTTGGGACATGGAGTTTTCAATTTGTAACAATTCGTCCATTGGAGTTCCCTCTTTCATTATCAGCACGCGTAAGCCGTCCGCGCGTACGAATTCAACCTAAAGCGAAAAACAGGAAGTAGAAGAGTTAAAAGCGGTCGTTCACCTCAACTAAACCACGAATAATTTTATACGCCTGTTTTATTACCCTACCTGTATTATGAAGTTTTACGGAATCTATTATGCTGCTTTATTTGCGAAAGCCTAATTTGAAATTTGCGGTGGAAAATCATATGTGACAATAAAGTGACGATGTTTGCCGAGATTTACTATTACAAACAAAATGATTCGAAATAATAAAAAAATATACACTTGAACAATCAAAAAAAAATCTTGAAATGACTTACAGAGGCAACCAAGAGATTCTCGTCGTTGGGCGATATTTCAGAAACGCCCTCTTCGGGTACACCCACACATTCCACCCTCGAATGAAGCAACTCGCAGAGGATGGATAAGCAAGACAAATGGAGAAGCTTGTTGCGTAATGATCGAGGAAAGTGACGAGTGACGTAATGTTTTGTATACAATCTGACGATCAACTTGATGTCCTTGTTCTAAAAGAGTCAGAAAAATTCACCACCTAATTTAGCTGGGGCCGGGAATACCTTATCGGACAAAACAATGTCGGACAAAAGTGACGAAAAAATAAGGTATGTATAAGGAGTGAACTTTTAACACGAAGAAGTGACACGTATCTGAGCTGAACGTTTCAAAACTTCTTTAACTTTGTTACCTTAAGGGAAGAAATTTTCGCGGAATTTAATTTCGCGATTTTGGGTGTAAATCGCGCAATTAAATTCCGCGAAA
>JAYRBV010036345.1:0-31401 GCA_036023255.1 Mitrocomella polydiademata
GTGTTCCAGGGATGTTTGGGCACCTGAAAATAGTAGTCTGCATTTGTCTAGTGAAAGGTGGGTTTTTGGCCTTTTTTCCTGGACTATACCTAGACAGGATACCTGTCTATGCTTTTTCACTTCTACACATCCCCCACACATCAGTAGAAAAAGTAAGACAGGTGGATGCAATAAATTAAGCTGTTTGTTTTCAACGCGTGCGTTGGAATAAAAAACAAAACAGAAACAGAAATAATGGTCGCACATATTACGACAAAAACATGAAATGTTTCTATATACTATTTTTAGTTGCATTAACCACGGCTTTTCAAATCGTTTCTTCACAAATATTTTTGAGTAAGAAGAAATCGAGAATCCCGTCTAGATGATACCTAAGTCGCAAACATTAATGTCGCAAAACATAATAAATTGGAAATCGCAATGGATTATGCCGCATAAAGCCTGATAAAGCCTCAATTTATCCCGCAAAATTTAGGGGAAAGATGGAATTCGCAAACATTTATGCCGCAAAATCCATTTTCTTTTTTACCTTCGATTCGCAAACATTTATGACGCAATCTTTTGTCCCCGCATTCATTAATGCCCTTAAGGTATGCCAATTTCAGCAACCGCCAAATTCAATTCCCTTGGTAGTTCCCCAATCAATCAATGTCACATCAAGTGGTTCATATTGTATGAAAATTTGTTACATGGAAACACTGATGTCAGCAGAAGCATTTGAAACTTTGTACCATTATAAATCGGTACCTAAACATTTCACTAATATAGTTTTGAAAAGTTAATTCTTTTTGTATTGTGTAGTTCCCTCTTTGGGTTGAATTTTAGCAATCTGGTCTGTACAGGTAAGGGTTGACCCTCGATGTAAAAAAACAAAGTGAGTAAAATAATGTCTAATTTTACATCGATAAAGGTAAATAAGGAACTTTCTTAAAATAATTGAATTGTTACACCTATTCAAAACGATCCATAATACAGTGTGTCCCAGAAAAGATTGCAATGTGAATAAAATGATTACAGTAGAATTCGCTTTTTTAGCAAAGTTCTTACGATAACAAAGGCTGCAATATTTTCAGGGTACACTGTAGTTCAATTGTAAATGGTTGATTTAAAAAAATATGAATAGACTGACCTTTTTACATGAATTCTGACATGATAACATAATTCACTTGATCAACAATAGTGTCGGATAGTGCATCAGTGTTTCCATTGATTTGCTTCATATCAATCTCCCTGAAACCTTTGTCCTTGATCTTTGAGTTCATCGTTGATTGGTATACTATCCTAAGTCTATCCCTCTCTGCATTTGTTATGTGTGGGTTTATTGTAACATACAAAACGTAGATATTTTGTCTGGCCATTTTTCTCATCGTTTCATTCATCGTTCCAACAGTTCCATGGTCTGGTACATCTCCAATCAACACCATGAACTTGACCAATCCCTTCCAATCGAATGACAAAGCTTTCAAGATGCCATCTTCCTTGTCCTCATTCCCTCTTCCACCACTAGATCTTTGTGCGTCTACGAAGTTTTGCAAAGCAGTGTGGTTTGTTGTGAATTGTTGATGATTCAAGTGACCAGGATTGTCCCTGGTTTTGTATGCTACAAAGCCTACCCGAAGGTTAGCAGTGCGCCCACTATTATCATTCACGTTCTTTTTGATGTTTTCTGTAATTTGTTGTACCTTCTTCTTCGCCATTTCAATGTATCCAGTCATCGATCCAGTAGTATCAAGAACGAAACAAAGATCAATCGCGAGGGTATTGCATGCATTTCGTGTGCTTGTTGTTGCAAATCTCAGCTCTTTTCGAATCTTTTCAACTTGCTCTTTATACACATCACGCATTGTTAATTTCCAAGCATCATCCATTTTTTCCAACTCTTCACCTCGGAAAAGAATCTTTTCCACCACCTTGCCAACAGCTTCTCTGATTCCTTCGTGTCTTGGTTCACCGTTGTAGAAATTCTGCAGTGCTCCTGGTAAATCTTTAGGATTATTGACGACTACAAAGTTGTGAAAGTAGTTGAATATACCTTCTGTGAAGTACCCAATTCCAAGAGCAACGGTTTGAATTCCAAGACTGTCAGCATATGATAAACTCATGCGAAGTCTCTTTGGAGCTGAAGGATAACCATCTGTTATGATGAAAATCGTTTTCTCCACTTTTGAGCTGGCACCATTTGAGCAATGTTGAGAAGCGTATAGAACTGCATCTGAAAGGTTTGATTCGTCGTCGTTGAATGTTAATGCATCGTAGACTTTTGATTTGGTGTTGTTGTCCCATTCTTCATTAAAATCTTTGATCAGATTTGTAGAGGAGCCAGCAGTATACAAACTGAAGTTAATGTTGTTGCTGTGTAGTGCAGCTAAAGATAAAAGTTAAATACTTATACTGTATATATGCGAATTTTTGCCTTTTTCGCGAAATAAAATCCACGCTAAATGTGAAAAAATCGGCCATTCACGAAATTAAATCCACGCGAAATGCATTTTTCCTTCAATTTTTCCGTTATCCCCAAAAAAATGTCAAACTTCTTTGCTCTCGCGAAAATAAGTCCAATCGAAATCGTTTGAATGTGACGATTCGCGAAATTAAATCCACGCGAAAATTAAGCCACGTAAGGTATGTGCATATCATTACTTTAAAAGATATTGCTGTCAAAAACAAGGCGGATAGGGCGAGATTTTCCTAAGGATCGGGTCACTGACCAACTACACAACGAGCGTAATTTCAATCCAAATTACGTTGTAGGGTTCGTATCACTTTCATCGTATCGATGCTCGTATGGTCCATGTTCCCTGTCACCGTAGTAGTTGATGGACTTCAAACATAGTCACAACCCATCAGAGTTTAAAGATGTGAACTCACTTCACTTCACCCAACTGACTTCCGAATTCATGGTTCGCTATTGAAGAGTAGCTCAGTTAGTAATGCAGTAGTCCTAGAATGTTTAGGTCGTGGGTTCAAATCCCGCTCGATCCGTAGACTTCCCTAATGATCGGGTAACTGATCAACTACACAATGAGCGTAATTTCATTCCAAATACAGTTGATCTAGTAGGGCTTATAAAAATTTTACAAAAAACCTACATGCAAGAGCTATGTATGCTTTGATGGAGCCTATTGCAGCCATTCCCGCCATTGATTTTGAAACATCTAAGATGATTGATACGGTGTAGTCCTTTCTTGGATGGCCAATCATATTTTCGTAGATTTTCTTGTACTGTCCATCTGTGCAAAGAAATTTGATGAAACCTTTCAGTGAAAATGTAGATCCATGATAATCTTGCATATATCTTGTCGGTCGATTGTTGGGAAAGGCGAATGAATCCAACACGCTATCCAAAGCATTGACGAGTTGCGAAAGCTTTTCTTCTTCGTCGGATATCACTTGAGCACGTTGTGTAACTGCAACTTTGTTTTGCAAGTGGTCTTCTTCCGTTGATGCATTCAGGAGATGAACGTCAAATGTTTTCTGGAAGTTTTCGATCAGCTTTGGGTCGGGATCGATGAAATCGGGTAGTTTGTTGATGTCGCTGACAAATTTAGATTCTCCCCACTGAATGTCAATCATATTGTTGTTCTCAAGCTTGTCGCAAGTTGCCAACTTCTCTTTCGGAATCTGTGGAATCTAATTCATGGAATAATCGAATAAAGAAATTTTAGAGAAAATTGAAATTGTGTTGATTCAAGTCACTTTTATTATCAAACTGTTTTCTCAAATTAATACTTTTTATACTAAAAATAATCGTCTAGATTGGCTAATGTATACGAGGGCATGTACATAATTTGTACGAGGGTATTATTCAGGCTTCAGATTGCATAAATTTTCAGACCAGCCTCCTTTCCCCAAATTGGTCCTTCACCCCTGTAACGGAAATATTCTATACTTGATGTCTCACAAGTCAACGAACAGTGCTACTGCATTCAACTATAAAAAAATGAAATGGTTCTAAGAAAAAATGAAAAAATAGCAGAGAGAAAAAATTACCTTGAATGCTGAAAACCTCTCCTGCGCTGCAGCCTTGAGATTCTCCATGATCTTCCGAAGATTGTTGTCAATCAACGTAGCAACTTCAGCAATTTGCTTGCCAAAATCTTCTATAGGGTCCATCGGCCACCACTTGTCCTTGGCAATGTCATCCAATAACCTTTTAGCACGAGCAACACTTGTATTGTAAAAGTGCAACGATTTATCTTTTGATGGATGGGTAGTCAGGATAAGAAGCTGAGGATTGAAAGCTTTTTTCAAATACTCATCATACAGTGATTTCTTGGTTTGTTCCCAAATGCCATCAGTTACAAGTACAATAAAACGATGTTCGGTTTTTCTCTTGGGAATACCATAAAGTTTGTCCGGGTCGTTTGATACAAACTTTAATGCATCAGCTACCAGCGTCTTCTCTCTTGAATCGAAAGCCTCGATAATGTACTGGCCACGTGACTGGTTCATTTCATCTGTGAAATCTTTCAATGTAACTTGACTTTCTTCACCACCAAATCGAACCACAGCTGTTTCATATTCCATTTTCTTCAGTGATTCCAGTAACACTATTAGAATATTAAGTGCTAAGGTCCGTTTCTCACCATCCATACTTCCTGAGTTATCTACCAGGAACAAAAATTTGAAGGTCTGCTTCTCTGCTGGTTCTTGGCGAACGTGTGTCACCTTTTGGTCGTCGCTAGTTCGATTGATTTCAGTCATTATTCTAACACATTCAGACTGAAATTGTTTTGTTAATCTGGCCAGTAAAGCATAACGTAACTTGTCCTCGTCAACTGCAGCTAGGATTTCTGTATTTTGATAATCTGCAACTTTTTCCGAAACCTCCTCAATCTCATTCAAGTCTTTCAGCCAGTTTTCTGCAAATCTATTCCTCGTTATTTTCTCTTGTTCGCGTCTAGTAAGAGAACGATATCCAGTTTTTCGATAACCTTTTCGTTCAACTTGGCGGCAATGTTTCTCATTAGTTACATTGTTTTTGACTCTTTCTTCAACTTTGGTATCTTTGGTGACCATTGAAGCTTGCTTTCTTTGTTGGATCTCTCTGTTTGACTCTTGAATCAGCCTTTTTTTCTCTTCCTGTTCCGAAATAATGAATTCTGAATCTTGCAACATGCTTCCTGTTCCAAAATTTATTGGAATTGACGATGTTGTGTCAAAAGCAGCTAGAGACATTTTACCAGATATCTTTACATCTGTGTTGCCATATCTTTCATTCGTAGAGTCTTTCATATAGTTGTTTACTTCTTCCCTCATCCTTTCCATTTCTGTCGACTTTTCAGTAGCATAGTCATAAACCGTGTTTCTTAACTTCAAACTAATACCAGCTGAATTCAATCGGTTACGAAAGAACTGCTGTGATTCATCGTCAACATAATCGATCACTTTGGACATATTGAATTTAACTTCATCTTCTAATTTTCGGAATGTTGATTTGAATGATCCGTTTATTTTCGTAGCGTTCCAAATATGCTGAGTCATCTTCACTGCTTTCCAAATTTCCACTAATATTGTAAAAATGCGACCAAGATGGGTGGTCAAGTATTGGATTACGTGATGATTGAATACTAGTCTGTCGATAACAAGCTTCATGTTCTCATTTATCTGATGACAATAGTTGATAATTGAAACTGCAGTGAACACATCAATTCTAATTGATAGTGCTTCTTCTCTGATCTTATTGAACACATCAAAACTTGAAACTTTTTCAAAAAGTTCCTCAGCATTTGCCAAATCATTATCAATTTGCTTCAAATGATTGTCCAAAGTTTCCTTTGGAACGAATTTTTTCTTCTTTTGTGTACTTGGACTTAGCTTCTGTTGAGAACTAACTAGCTGTTGAATCCCTTCATTGTCTCTCTTAGCTACTACTTCTGGTAAGTTGTCAACAAAAATATGAAAGTCATGAGTTTGCAACACCTGTGGATCGTCTTTGTCGTCTGCATGTGTCATTTGTTGGGAGATTCCATTACTGTTGTCAACTGGCTTATTGATCTCAAGAAACTTCAAGGTTACCAGACAAAAAGTTATACTTGATGTAACTTTTAAGACATGGTTCTTTGATAACACAAATGATACTAAAGATAACATCAGCTCTTCATAAGGAATGATTTCTGATGGGTGTAAATTGATACAGAGATATTTCATCAACATAGACATTTTCAGTATTTTGTTCTCTGTTACAGTTTTGTTTACTACCAAATCTTCGATGATATCAGACAGCCGAAGTATGAGTCGCCAAGAATCGTGATTAAGTCCAAGAAAGATGCAACAATTTTGGTTACCCAATGCCATTGTGTCAAACAGTAGATCGATGCCACTCTCTTTTAAAAACCTTCCCTTCAGTATGTTGTAGTTTTTTGAAATCCTGAATTTCAATTGTTTTTCGGGGTCATTACATATTGCAGCAAATACTTCACTTGCGATATTGGTGCATATTTCTTTGGTAAAGTTTAGATCATCTCCAACAGTAATTAATGCAATCATGCCTTTTACAGCTGTGGAAAAAGAAAACACCAAATCCTCCATGTGAGATATTTCCTTTAAGTATTTTATCGTTTCTTTTTTGCACTCCAAAGATATTTGAAGATTGGCAGCACACCTTAACAATTTTGTAGATGAATTATTGACAAAGCTGAGAGAACATACTAACTCCATGAAACCAGGCATTGCGTCTTGTTCTTCTATAATAGATGTCATCATTACATATTCAACAACTTGAATCATATCTGAAGCACTTGCGGATAGCTCTACTCCGGATAATTTCAACCATTCCACAAAATACATTTCTTGCGACTTGCAACGTTGGTTATCCATATATCTTAGAGCAAATAAATGGAGTGTTTCTGAATATTTTAAAATTTCAAGCGATAAAGGTGTGTGTTCCTGTACTCCAGACATGATTTTTCTAGCAGTGTTGTATAAATCACCAATGCAGTGGTAACCTAACAGGTTTATCTTCTTCACATGGTCATGGAGTATTTTCATCGTCTCGGCGAGATCTCGTAAATTAGGACAATCGCTGTAGAAAATAAGGAACTTGTTAGCTTTCCACCTTAACTTTTCTTTTTCCAATTTTAATCCAAGGCCATTCATGAATTTTTCTACTATTTCTAGATGGGTTTGAGATAGTTCAGGTAGGTATTGTGCAATCTTCTTCACTGTTTTAAATAGTGTACTTTTCTCAAAGTTTGCAAGACTAGTTTTATCATTTTGCTTCTTATCGAGAAATTCTTGGATATGATTTGTGACGCCAACAACCTTTCTTATTATGCTCTCATCGATTGTCAGCTCTTTAAGAAGTGTAGATATTTGATAGGCGATACTCCCTGACTTCTTCGGTTGGTTAATGTGAAGGTTAACCAATTCTTTTACTCGAATAAGATTTAGTCGTTCATCTTGCAAATCTAAATCGTCCAGTTGAATCTGCGCGAACACTTTCTGATCTGATCTACTAGCAAAGTATCTGGCTATTTTTGCTAGGTCTGAAGCGAACACGTCTCCAAGTAGCGTAAAGATATCAACAGCTATAGAGAAAGGATCCTTTTTCTTGTCTTTGTCCGTCTTCTTTTTCCCCTCTTCGATGATGTCTTCTAAATACCGAAGTATATGTACTACTGTGATCTTTTCCCCAACTTCTTTTCCAAGTGCAATCAACAAATCAAAATGACCTTCTACTTTCGAACTTAGGCTAAATCTTATTTGACTCTGCATCTTTGTAAATTCCGACACATAGTGCTCGATGAACTTTTGATAAGATTCCATAGTCTCTTTGTTAAAACGGAAATGTTTTTCTGTCTTTGATGCCAATTCTTCATAAATAGTTCTTTGACCGATGAATTCTTCCCCACATTTCTTGATGAAGTCCAAAAGGCTTGCAATATCTTTCCCATCATCACCAGAAGTCCCACCACCGCTAGTTTGGATGATTTGGTTGGCCGTTTCTAGTGCCCCAAGAAAACATATCTTATTGGTGTTAACGGTTTTAAAGAAATTAACAAAATGTTCTTTTAGACACATGATCATTTCCAATTCGTCAGGAATTATACCAGGAAAAAGTGAACATGAAAAACTGATAGCTGTTTTTAGGTCTTCAGACCTTTTTTGGACAATATATATAGATAACTGCTCTGATAGATAGGAAATCCGGCTCCACGTGTCATTATTTGTGACCAATGCCACAGCTTTGACGATGTTTAAGTCAGGAGAACTACTTGGATTGATCAATTCATTGAAAAAATCTCCCTCGGCACCCTCAGATTTCAATCCAACTATATCCATCAAACTCCTTATTAAAGAATATTTATCTGAAAGTGTAGTATTCTGATATTCTTGGAAAAATGAATTTATTCTGTCATTCATTGCTTCCATGGTGTCTTCCTCGAAAGGCAAACACTGGTTAAAATCTTCTTCAATTTCAATCATTTCTTTGTCCTCGTTAAATCTTCTTACAGCTTCCATAGGTTCACTTTTTTCTTCGAGTTTTCTGAAATATTTCATAAATAATCCAATTGTGTCAATCAAATTACATTGAAATTGGTCCAAATTACTGCGAACCACATTCTTGTTCGTAGTCAAGGCATCATGAAATTGAACAATGGCGCTCAAAATCGAACCAACAGTCGAAATCGATGGTGGTGAATGGAATGGTTCAATACTTAGAATTTGGGTGATCTGTAAAATCTGATCATGAATACTTGGGTTGCGCTTTTTGAAGCATGTTTGTACTGATTGTAGTGTATTCATTGGGCTTGGAGAATAGTAATGCTCGAACATATTACACAGGTGCTCAAATATGTTGATGTCAGAATAATCGGAAGTGGCTTTCTTTGTGGTTTCCAGCATATTCTTTAATGCATACAAACCAGTTTTATCGCAAATATTATTCGCAATCCTGCTGCAGTGTTTGCCAATTTGAGTTGTGTTTGAGCAATCCTTTTTCAAGTTTAAGCCCTGTTCGATGTACGAAAAATCATCTGAAGACAAAAAATCTTTAGAAAGATACTTTTCGAAGCATCTTTTGATCATGCCAAAGTTCTTTTTCTGCAAAGAAACTTGTATGACGGTAGCAATGTTGGGTGTGTTGTTAGATACTTCTCTAAACACCAAGGGAAACAAAGCGCCAGCTGAAAGCTTACAGCTTTTGTTCAAGAGTAGTTTCATGTATGTTATTAGATTATCAAGGGAATTCAATTTAACTTCTTGCCGAACAATAACATTATCATTATTTCCTATTGAGGATGATAAAATTGGTACACAAAGCATTTGTTGGGTATTACATTTGAAAAGAATAAGGCCGGTTACATCAGTATGTTTCTTATCTGCATCTGCATGTTTATTGATAATCTCAATAAAATCGGATTGATTTTTCTTTAATTGATTACAAAGGATCCATTTTTTCCGCAAAGATGCTTGTTGTGATGAACAAGTAACACCATACCAAATGTCTTTGTAACTTTCATTAGACAAAGTAACAAACGTATTTGTTTTCCTTGAAATATCCAACACCTTTGGCTCAACTTTCAGCAGTAAACTTAGATTGGTATATCCAATTGTGAATGTTTGTGTTGATATTTCACAATTTGTCTCCATTGTTATCATACCTTTCTTTAAACTTCGCTGTGGCCTTACAAGCATAATAAGGTCAATAGATTCATTTGGCTGGATCGTAAGAGGTAAAGTCACGTTGGTACATTTCATTCCAATACACGATAATGATTTTATTTCCAAAGGTTGCTGCTTACATGCTATTGTCACTTTCCTTTCGACAATTTTCCCTGTGTCAATTCCGTGGAAAGGAAAAAGAGAAGGAGAACATTCTATACATGGCCAACTTGTTGTTATGACAAAATGGAGTATGAACTTTCTCAGCAAACCACCATTCCTATCAGAAACTAAAACAGCCAAATCTTCTTGCGTCTTCTCGTCACAATTGGTTTGGATGCAGATATTTGGTGAAAATGACTGTGATGGCTGCAACCAAACAAAGCTTTCCTTGGATACCTCTGCCTTCTTAAATTGTAAATGCAATTTCAAGTCGACGTTGCCTTTATTTTCTATATGCATTTCTTTGAACCATGTTTCTGCGAATGGTCTAAGTGTCAGTAGTATGTTTTGGAATGGCTCCGATCCTTTAACTAGCTTCCCCTTTAAGACAATTGAGAAAATAGGATTCACAACTTTATAGATGATGTGGAGCGGATAGTGAATTTTAGCTGAGAAATAAACTACTGCTCTAATTATTTGCTCTCCTTCTTTCGTTTTGGATTTAAAAGTTAACTTTTGGCGGGTAATGGCTGTCTCAGCTTTGAGGACCACTTCTTCGTTTTCGAATTTCAGCCCATCATGCAAGGAGTGGAGCTTTAATCTTAGAGGCAATGGTAGTTGGTTTGATAACAACAGGTCTTTCTGTATCTCTTTTCCAGGTGTAACATCGCCCAAATCTAATTTTAAAATTGTAGATCCTTCTTCGGTACATTTCAGCACACCACCAATATGATCCAATGGGTTTATTTCATGTACATTTTGTTTCAGAATTAATGATTGTTCCAAAGTCGATGTATCTTTTCGACGGATAAAAAGCTTAATTTCTTCTTTATAACATTCAGCTTTTGGCTTCAGCTTTTGGTATATCGACTCAATAGGGATTATTTTTTGCTCGTTACTTTCCAAATCACCATTTATTGATGATAATTTGAAATATTTTGGTACATCAAACTCATAATTGCACGGAAGATCATCATTTGATAAAACTACTAATTGAGGTTTCCAAGAGTTCCACATTGGTATTCCATGAATGAAAGTTCCCAAATCAATAATAAATTCTGTGGTAGACAAACATTTTGAAAACTCGATCTTGGTGTATTTGCTACTATCTAAAGCAAATTTCAATTCGTCAAAAGTAGCATTTGATGTATCTATGTTCCAGTTTGTGGTTTCTTTTAGGGTTGTAGATAATTCTTCTTCTTTCTTTTTAATGTTTGAAATACATTTTAGACTTTGATCTGCTGGTACTTTAGGGATTAAATCAACCCTGATGTCCTCTAAGGTGCCAAGAGTATCTTTAATGCACGGTGGTTGAATGATCGTTAAGGTTACCATCATAGAGCAAATTATATTATATAAATCGCGAGGATCTGTCTGCTTCAATTTGCTAGATAGTTTTGTTGTTATACTAATTATTTCGTTTACACAATGATTTTGTTCTTTGGTATGGACTTCATCTAAAGACAGTATTTCTTTATTGACCTCAAAATCTTGTGGTTTTTCATATTTCATTCCTTTAAAGTGCTTTTGTACAGCTTTTAAAAATGTGTCAAGAAATTCATCGATTATTTTTCCACCACAAAATTGCACACCCATTATCGCTTTAAATTTACCAGATATAGCTGTAATATCTGCTAACTGAAGAGAATCTGCATTTAATGCTCCAACCAAACTTGCCTCTTTGTTTTTTTTCAGTTCTGTCACAATACCATTTAATAATGCTTCCATTTTTCTCATTACTTGATACAGTTGAAGGTCTTTAGATTTTGATACAACTGCATTGGCTTCCTTTAGGCTTTCCGATCGTGGCTTAACTGGACGTTCTAAAATTATAGTTTCTTTTAAGAGTTTTATTGAATCTTTTGATAACGAAACAGATTTACTCAGCCAATTTAGGACTACAATTTCATCAGTAATGTCCTCGAAACTTTTAACAAACTCCTCATCTATGTTTTCAACTATTGGTTGCACGCTTATGTAACTTGAGTATTGACCTTTCAGACGAAGATTACCATCATCTATTCTAAATTCGTTTTTAACACAGTCATTACATTTTGTATTCATGAATCCTTCAAATATTTTCCCATTCTCCTGAAAAAGCTGCACGCGTAGTGGAAACAACTGTTCATTCCTTGGTATCTGCATCAATTTGAATTCAACGTTGAAATCAAAACTCCAGTCAATTACTTTGTTCAAACGTTCCACTTGATACCATTTGCCTTGAAGATTGATATTCCCACTTTGCAATTCATTTCCATTATTAGATGAAACAACATATTTCAAATCATTTCCCGTTAACTTCTGATAAGAACCACTAGAGCACCACAACTCTTTCAAAGTTACTTCAAAGCTGGAAGTTATGTCAAGTGATGATGTATCAAAGTCCAGTTGGAACTCTTTTTCAAATTTCCGTACTTGTAAGAATAATTCTTTGTATATTGAAAAGGTTGTCTCTTCTACGCCTGATGGAATCGTGGTTTTGTCAATAGTATTCAAAATAAAAGCATTTCTGAAGACTTCTTGTGCAAGGTTTTGAATGTTTCTCTTAGTTTTATTGACAAAACTGTCATATTCTTTTTTATCTTTGTTGTATTTCTTTTGCTTCTTGGCATTCCTCTCTTCTATAATCATACTCTCTTCCTTGTTATACCTGACGAGCATTGCTGACCTTTGCTCTTCTAGGTCGCTTAGATGGAGATCCCAACACTCTAATACATTGCTTATTTCCGTTAACGACTCCTCGATATCTTTAATCTTGGAATTTCTTCCAAACCAAGATCTAACTTTGTAGATGTGACCATGTAAGTTTGATGTAAAATACTGCTCATCTGACAACATCAACTTTGGACATATCTTAAGATTCGCTTCAAAATCCTTTGCAGAATTGAGATGGTTCAATGTGAAAAATCTTCTACATTCTTGAATAAAATCCGATACTGGCATTACAATACATTGAAACCTAAGTTCAGCAGTTCCATACAACTTTGGATTGAGAAATGAACAACATGTATGGTAGACTATCTGTTCTAAGCCATCCTTAAAGTACTTCAATAAAAGGTCTGATTTTTCGAACCGATTTGCAGTATTTAACGATTCGTCATTGGATGATTCAAACTTCAATGAATTCAAGCATGATTCCCACTGGTACTTTAAGATGATCTCTACGGTAAATCGAGACAAATCTCGAACCATTTTTTCAACGACGTCAAAAACTTTTGTTGATCCACTGTTTGTTTTATTCAACTCCTTTTTAAAATTGTTGAATTCATTAACCAAAAGTGTTCCTCCGTAGTTGCCTACCTCATTTTGGGTTCTAGCAAATTCCTCTATTGCAATACCGAATGCATTTTCAAGAGCATGTACATTTTCAGCAGATTTTGTTGATTCTATTGTAAATAATTCCATAACGACTGCAACTAGCTTGAATGTAAATTCTGCTTCCCTCGTCGATGGACAAGATTTTATACAAAGAATCAGCACGTTGTGGGCAAATATCTTCAAAGCGTTTAAGAAGTTTGATGCGTTGAGCAAACTAACAAGAATCGAGCTTTTTTCACTTTCTCTATCAACTTTGTCCATTATGCATACAGATTCAAGTACTTCTTTGATTGCATAGAGAGAAACACTCTCAGGATGGTTTGCTAAGCATTCCTTTTCTCGACAAATCTTTTCGTAAAGTGTTGTTGACTCAGCAGGAGGAAAATTCTCAGTGGCAAATTTTTGAAGAATACCGCCAGGCAAAACTTCATAGAAGTCTTGAGAAAAATATACAATGTAATTTGACATGTAATTAACAATGTGATGGATTTGTACTTGGTTGATCTTCCTTCCACGCAAAGGGAATCGCGATTTGAGATTTATCAACTGGTGGTAATAGTCACCTAATTCCTTGGCAATTTGTGATGGTTCTTTCAGTTCACCTTCTTTTGACTCTTTCAAGATGATAGTTTCTTCAACCAAACGTAAAGCATCTTCTTTCAATTTCTGTAATTCTTTTTTGACCTCCTTTTCCTCTTCGGTTTCTCCCACAATTTTTGTAAACATTTCAAAGGAACGATATAAGCTGCTACTGGTACCCAAAGCAATCTCTTCAAAATCTTTGAATATTCTGTACAATTTTGAATTACCAAGTATCTCTGATAAATCGATCCAAAACTTCTCGTTGTCTGCAAGTGCTTTGGAAATTAAAAGCCTAATATCAACTGCAATCTTTTTTAGTGCGTCTTTATATTGTTCATCACAGTCACTATTCAGACTTGTTCTCAAAGAATCGTAAAATTCGGGCATTAGATGAAAGTTGTCACTTGATATTTTACTGCTATACAAATTCTTAAGACATTGCAAAATAGCACCGTACTGCTGAGAAAGCTGTTTTCCAAATTCTGCTACGATAAGTAATAATCTTTGAATCTCATCTTTTATACATCGTTCATAGTCAGTTTCAATTTTTTCTAAATCTGTTTGTTTTGCCGTTAACTCTTTTTTAAGTTCTTCTAGTTGGCCCAAATGACTTTTGTGGTGTTGTTCTTGAACCCTTCTGCTTCTACGGTTTTCAACAAAGTATTGTCCAAATACCTTTTCGTTGTTTTTGGCAGGACTTTTTTCAAAGTCAGAGACGTTTTCTCTGTTTACTTTCTCTTCCTCTTTAAATCTTTCTTCTAAATTTTGAATCTCTCTTGTAATTCTTATCAAATCCTGCTTACACCTAGCCACTCTTATAAAGTATTGTTTACATTTTTCTCCTCTGATTAACATTTTTGTCGTTTTAATATCAAGTGAACTCAATTGTTTTAAACTATCCCCTACGTATGACCAAAACTTGATACACAATGTTAATATATTACTAGAGCTGTATAGAACCGATGCCTCTGAATCGTAATCATCTTCCTCTTCATATTTTGTGACAACTTTGATTATTTGTTCACGTGAGTATTTAGCAATTGAAGCTACAAAATCTTCTGACAAAATAAAGTTGCCATCTACTTGAAACATTGCGCACACCGAATTAAAAAACTTGTTTTCGTCAAAATCGTTGGATGCTGCTAAGTCATTACATCTTCTGCGGACTTGGCAGGCAATATGAGGAGATTGAGTAATAAAATGGCTGAAATCGCTGATATTGAAGTAATCCATGGTCAATAAATAACTTTGATTTCTATCTTCACATTGATGAATGTGTTGGTTTAAAGTTTGTGACGCTCCATACAGTTCTTTCAACCGTTTACTGAGAATCCCAAGGGGGACAGGAAACTGAGAACTACCAATGCATGCAAACTCCACAAGACGATCCAATGAACCAAATTCTAATTCATTCAGGGCTTTCACTCTTTCCTTCAAGATTGTATTACTTAGTGAAATTAGCTCTGTTTCCAGTTTTTCAATATCTAAATCATCTTTTATTATCAACTCAATATTACTGATACTTATCAGACATTCTGGCGTGTCTACAGTCGATTTCAATTTGTTCAGGTTTTCTGCTAAGAATGAAAGGTCGTCATTGCAAAGTGTACTAAGTGAGTCGATGCTAGTAAATATCAGATACAAAGCGTTCTTTAGAGTGCTACATTTGAGCAATTTATTAAGAAGTACTTCAAATTCTTTGGTGCTACATTGATCATCATAACATTTCAAGAGGGATGACAAGAGTTCAGCAACACTTTTGAATACTGCCTTGACATTAATACAACCTTGCAATGCTGTGAACCATTCTTTCAGTGATTTGGTAATATCTTCCTTATTCGAGCAATTCAAAATACAAATAACTGGTTCCAATACTTCTCCTAGTATTAATTTTAGACCGTCATTATTCCAGAAGGTCACTAACTCGTCTGAGTAGCTTCCATCTTCAATCCATATCGATTCTATATTGATACTCCCAACTAAAGATTTAAATTCCTTTAAGACTTCCTCTTCGTTTCTTAAAAAGTGAGCAAAAGGTTCAAATTTCAAGTCATCAATTGTTAGTTGACTTATTTCTGGGGCTTGTTTCATACCACGCATCAAATTTAGATCAATTTTCTTTTCCTTTTCAACTATTTCACAAGCTTTGTCGATTTCATTCCTGATACTTTCGACATCTTTAATTGTCCGATCATGCTGGTCTTTCTCGATATTGGTCCAACTGAGAATTTCTTGGATAGTAGATGCAATCTTCGGAAGAAATTGATGGAAACCGTACTGAAAAGCTTTTTCGTTAAGCTTTTTTAGCTTTTCTACATAACTATTGATGGCCTGTTGGGTTACATGAAAAAGAAAGCTCTGTGCTTTTTTTTCTTTTGGTGGATCTTCACTTTCAAATTCATCAGGAGCAACGGTCGGATCAAGTATGTTGAACTCTATTATTTCATCCTGGTTTCCAAATAAGTTTTGCTGTAAAAATGAATTGATCAATCCCTCTATTCTCTTCACATTGTCTTGTAAATTTAGCTTAGCCGAAGGAAAGCCATTGTCATCGAAATGTATTGACCGTAACAGATAGTTAGTAGCTTCTGCCACCTGTTGAGTGGCATTGCATGCGTATTCGTAAGCTTCACAGTTGATTTTCCCTTGCATCAAGTAACAGTACAGTTTGCTAATCATCCCTTGAAACTGCTCATATAGTTGGAAAACCGATATGAAGTTTGTGACTTCTCCACTGGAACAAAGACTCTTTAGATTACTTACAATACTTATGTTTATGAAGTGCTGTTTATTAGAAAGTAAAAGTAAATGAAGTTGTGCCTCCTCTGAGAAGCTTTTTGGTCTGATTCGATCCATCATGTTATCGTAATGAATATCAAGAATAGCCTTAATTTCTTCCATTTCATCGACATGTTCAAAACAACTTGTAAAATCTTTAGTGGCCAAGTCAAAGAATTTTATAACTTTTTTAAAGGATTCTAACAAAATAAACTTTTTTGAATGGTTTCCAGCATTGATCTTTCGGTATTCACTCGTTAATGCAATTGTCTCTTTCTCGAGTTCAGCTATCTCATCTAATCCAATAGTTATAACTTCTGAGAAAGATGTCGTTCTCAGAAATCGATTCAACACTACCCCAGTAACGAAAAGATTTGAAGAAACATCAGTTAACTCAATTTGAATACTGTGTACATGGTGAATGGTATTGATACAACCTCTTTCCAAGCAGAGTTTTTTAAGCATGTTCATTTTTTTATCACCGATACCTTTGCTTTGATTTGTGAAACAAAAAATATTCAAACCAGATTCAAATCGATCGCTGAAATCAACTATTATCACTGAAGGCTCCTCTTCAGATATCAGTATCCAATACTTCTCGTAGATCTCCTCGTTATTGTTTTCTTTTTCAAGATTCTCAATCATTGACAATTTTACAATATGATCCTTGAACACTGGTAGTACCACCTTAAAAAGGCAAATGATGTCTAAAGTTACCCTAGACATTTCCACACTGAGAGTACATCCAAAGGTTTCATTATAAAAATCCAATTTCTTCCTTTGATTATGCAGATTTACCCAATGTTTCATCAGATCTTTTCTATGGACATTTTCAACTTCTGAGGCAATCCAATTACATTCTTCAAATTGATTTCCATTTCGCAACTCTAGCAATTCACTTATAGAAGCATGGAAAGCTTCCTTGCTTTCAAGTAAAATTTCTGGTTCTGCCTCCTTTTCATGGTCAAATTCGGACATATGCTTGTAATCCATTTCATGTCTTTTTGCTTCTTCTACTTTTTTGACAACTTGCTCAAGTATACCACCCATAAGTGCGCATAATTCATTTCAAATATATAAGAAATACTTATTGAACTATTTGGTTTTTGCAAGATGCATACTTGCATTTTGTTCATGCATTCAAACTTTGTTGCTAAAAACTCAGTTTTTGTCAATGCAATCATCATCTTTTGATCTTGACGAGCGTCTGGATCTTGTTGCAGCACTCGTTTTAAAGAGGTTTGTCTGGTGTTTGATGTTCCAATTACTGGTAACTGATACATTTTCTCAAGACTGCTGATATTCACTTTGGTCTGTTGAATTAACTTCTCTGTTTCACCATTTTGTGATTCTTTTTCGATCTGGTTTTCAAGGTTGTTGATATTCGATAATGAAAGTTTCAGCAAAGAGTTATATTCACTTTCCGACAAATTTTTCAAAAAATCTTTAAAAGTTCCAACAACACTGAGATCCTGAAGAACTACTTCAAGATCAATACAAAGTTTTTGAATTTGTTGGCTTGAGAATGTTAACTTAAGAAGCTTCTTGATGCTGTGAGCAATATCTTGGAAGGTTTGTAGATGGGAAAAAATAGATTCAGTTATTTGGTACCGTTTCTTAGAATCTGAAAAACTAGTGTTGGAAACGTAATTTTTTAGAATTGAACAAAAGCTTTCCTTCTCCAGTGCCAAAAGCTCCAATAATTCACTAAATGATTTGAATTTTTGAGTTCGAACAAGTTTTTTGATCGAGTCCACCGTACTTTCAACAGCCTTTTTATAACCATCGCTGCTTTTTTTCAAGACTTCTGTGAAAGATACTTCAGCTTGAAGCGAATTTAATACATTTGCCATCGATTCTAAAACGCCACCAATTACAGTTTGATGCTTTACATTATAGCTCATGTTAGCCTTCTCTAAGATTAAACCAACGAAAGACAAAACAGTGAGTGTAAAATTTCCGAATTCTGTGCATACATTGTCAGAATCACAAACCGCAGATTGCACTATTCCAAGTGTACCTGTGCTAAATCGAGGCTTTTTCAAGGTTTCGCCAAAGTGATCCAGTAAAGCTCTTCTATGATTTTCGTCAATCAATGGATCAAAGTAGCTCCTCTGTACCGCTATCGTTAAGGCCCTTGCCAGGGAAACTTGAGGGTTGTTCATTTTAGTTAGTATGATATTTGCAGCGCATAGCAAGTTTCTAACATTGTAACAATAATTATTGATAGTCTTAACTTCTTTCCGTTTTAACATATCAGATATGGTAGTGTGCATTTCCACAAGGATGGATACCAGATTCTCATTATTCTTGATATGTTTAAAGTGTCGGCACAATATATCGAAAGCCGGAATGTCGTGAATTGAACTATGTGACGACTTCATTGCAGTATCAATGGGTGCTAGATTAATAACGACGCATCTATTTGATAAGGCAGAGCTTACAACATTTCCACGACGGTCGGTGTTATTTGTAGCAATCAATCTGAAATCTTTATGGATTCTCCCATTCTTCCTGGTGAGTACTTCGTTAGTTGCTCCCTCATACAATTCAAGCTGTGGTTCAGCTTCTGACAGCGAATTCAGTCTTTCCATAACATCTCCTGGTGCTTGACCAATGTTATCCAATAAAAACCAATGCCCATTTCGAATTGCCTCAAGTAAAGGCCCTTCAACAAATATAAAATGAACATCACTATGCCCAAACATACTGACATATCGATTCAATTTTTCACATGAAGAAATTAACCAATCTTTAAGGTTGCTATTCGATTTAGCTTGATATTCTTTCGCGATGTAAACAAGTTCCTGAAACTTTTTACAGGCATTTATCCATTGTGCAGAATCATTTATCAGTTCCGTGCTAAAAACCGTTTCTTTGAAATGTTTATGAAATAATGATAATTGTTGGAACATGTTCAAATCAGCTCCTTCTAAGAAATACAGCTGCAATAGGTGGTTCACGGATTCTTTTAGTAGCATCTTGATCTTTTTAAAAAGAATACTATCATTGCTTACTGCCCACGAACCAATTAAATCGCTAGTAGTTGTATCTTTTGTTACTGGATAATTTATCAGCTTCCTTTGAGCTAAATTAGCCAAATGCATCACTAATGATGTTTTGCCAGATGAGTTGCCTCCTTGTAGTAAGATAGTTAAACCTGTCTGTATTGCTGCTCCAACAGATACCAAATTTTGACAAATGAATGGAGTTGTGTGGTATGATGCGTTAGGAGGTTTTATCGTTGTTCCCTTCTTTATATGCAGGAAGCCAATTCTGAGAAACTCAGGTAGTTCTGTTTCTAAATTATGGGCAATCTTATGCAGTTTTCGATTAGTAGGGAATTTATCATTTATAGCTCTCTTTATTTGGTCTTGATCTTCTTCTTTGCTAAATCGCTTTGCATATATGAGCTCGAGACAAGTTCTGATGCATTCTGTGCTTATGACTTCTTCACTTTCATACTCTGATTCGCCTTCAATGCTCAACCTTTGAAATTCAGCTGTTTTTTCCATAACCAAGATAAATTTTTCCAAATCACGAAGATTGAACGGTTCTTGCTTGCAGCTAAAAGAATTTTGTTTCGCTTTCTTTGAGATTTCTGAGTGGAATTTTAAAATTTTAGCTACAGAGGATACAGGAATGGAACCAGCAGCAATAGCATTCGTCATTTTATATCCACCGATTCTCTCCAACTCTTTTTCTTCGAACTCTGTAAGATATATTGTAGTAAAGCAAGCGGTAACAGCTTCCGGTAACTTGTTTCTGCCACCTCCAATCGTTTCTGGATTCTTTGTTGCAAATAGATGGACTTTCTCTAATCTTAATATCTCGCCTGTTGACTCAACCCGAAATTCGGGACAGTTACTGAAAATTGGCATAAGCTTTTGTAAGACAGTAGGATGCGCCAAGTTTATTTCGTCTAGTAATATCCAGGTGTCTTCAGATTCTCTTAAAGCTTTGAGAAGTGTTCCTTCTTCAAAGTCAAATGTCCGTTTGCCTGCTACGACTTTAGGAATAAAATTTCCGACCAAATCCTCATAAGTTGTATTTCCACTTACATTAATGCGAACACATTTATAGCCTAACACTTCGGCAAGCTGTTGAATAATCTTGGTTTTTCCCACACCCGGTGGACCATTCAGAAGAAGCTTAAGACCACTTTCAGAAGCAGCAAATATTCTGCATATATTTCTGAAGGTAGATTTAGAAATAATCAAGTCCATCTCTGTTTTAATAACATTTACTTCATCTTTAAACGCCAAAGAGCATGTCAAAGGTGTTCCATTCATCTTGGCAATTTTCACACCATTCCTTTCAGCTATTGATAAGATAGCTCCATCTTCTGACATATCTTTTCCTTTAATTGCCACCATCAAGGTATGAAGGTCTTTGTCTTCAAATTTAAATGTTTCCAAAACAAATTTGTAAGGGTGTGAGATTTCCTTGCTTTCATAACTGAATGGAATTTGATCGACCCATAAGTAAATTATTCCCAAGGCTAAGATTGCAATAAAATCTTCTTCGTTATGCACGGTAAGATGATCAACAAAAGCTTTAAGTCTGCATATATCTCGAGATGTGACTCTAACAAATGGTTTGAGATGAGCAATAACAGCCAGTACTTTCTCTCTCATTTGCTGATTCTGGGAGAACTTTGGAAAGGCCAACATATTTAGAAGCTCGTTGTCACTGTAGCCTTCAACATTGATTTCGGTCATTCTTGATCGAAATGCTGGACTCAAGTTTAGTTTTCTCCTTCCATTATGATTTAAATGTACGGTGGCAAATATCGTCAAGGATACTGGGACGTGCAATGAAGTATCACCGATATCTTTAAGGGTTTTATTATGTCTCAGAGAAAAATCTTCATTTAAAGAAAATTCAGGTTCAACATCCAGGAGAGTGTTAAGTCTTTCTGTAACTGCTTGCGATGGAAGGTTGATATCTTTTAACACAAGAACAGATCCTTCTTTTACTGCTCGTGTACAAGGGCCATCTTGAAACAAAAACGAAATCTGAGATGATCCAAAATCTTCAACTATACGTCGTACTTCGCTTAAGACAGCACAGTACTTTTTGAAAATGATATTAAGTGTGCAGAGTTCCTTTGTATCATTATTTGGCAAGTTATTTAACGCCATCATGAAGTCCCACATTGTATCTTTCAAATTTGACATTCTTTCTAAACATATTTTGTACTTATTGTAAGTTACAAAAGAATCATCATTCTGTATCTCTACTTCTTCGTGATCAATTATATCATCGTATGTGACGTTCGTATGATGGATACTGCTGGAGGAGGTAGTGTCAGACCCATTTCCGACTGTTCCGAATTTCTTTGGAGGAGAAAAATGCTCTTCTCCTGTTTCATTCACACTAGCATCACTTCCATCGACCGCAATCTTTACACTCCCTGTTATACTACTATCGGCGGTCGTGTTCCTTTTGTTCTTATTTCTTATTTTCCAATTTCTCGCAATCACCTGTGTGTTCGGCATTAGAGAGTTCACTTTCAGATTCATCACTACCACCAATTTTTATCCTGTTACAATGTTCAAACATTCCACTTTCATCATCGCTACTACTTGATTTTACCATATCATCACTACTGTATGGTATGTGCAGCTCTTCTTCAGAATCACTTTCCTTTAACCTTTCTTCTAATCTTGAAAACTCAGTTGTGTAGCTAAACGAAGTTTCATTTGAATCAAGTTCTTTTTCAGTGATTTCGTAATTCATGCGGTGAATATCCTGTATTTCGAAAACAAAATTCTCAATGTCAGAGATATTTTTCTTAATCTCCATTGCTTTGTCTTCCAACAAATAATGTTTTGCCTCTACGGCTTTAACACACGAGTTGAGTAGGCTAATACCAGCATTACTATATTGCTTTGATACAATGATGCTCAATTTTAAACACTCCATGTCTGAGAAAGGGCGCAATCGCCCTACAAAGTCTGCCGAATCTGTAGTTTCATTACAGAGTAAAATTTCAGTATCTTCTCGATTTGCCATAGCTGTCCAGGTTGATATCAAATGTGATTTATAGGATGTTGGGCCAATTAGAAGTACCGGCTCTTTGCATGCCACAGCTATGCATAAATTCCAGAAATGCTCACGGAACTTGCATGTAGAATGTTGTAACTCTAACAGCTTTTCAACCTTGAACTTCATAACTGATGGCAAAACTTGCTCTGGATGGTTTGTGTTTACAAGGACTTTCTTTTCAATATCTATGTGAATTTTCGGAATACACATTGAAGAGGGTACTGGAGTTGATAAAGACAATGGTAAATCATCGAAAATCCTATGAAGAATTAGAGCTAACGAATTTCTCTTCTTTTCGTTTTTGATTCGCGTGTAAAACAGTTCGTAACCAAGCAAACCCCATTTGCATTGAGGGAAAACCTGCTTTCTATTTATCCACTTGATTATCTCCCTCATCGTTATATTTAAGCCATCAGGTAAAATACTTTCTTTCGTGTCGCAATCTTCATTCAATTTAACATAAGTTGCAGCTAGTTTTTCAGCATTATCTCTGACGTCTGATTTTATATCATTAGTTCCTAAAAACAGTGCACGTTTTTTAATGATGGAAGCTATTTCTTCTTGTGAAAAATTGTTAAAGAAGACTTCTGTGAACCTTGAGCGCAAACTTCCTGGTAAATCTTTCCTTCCAGCGTAGGATGCACCGTTTTGTGTGGCAAAAAAACGAAAGTTTGAATGGGCAATAACAATTCTACTTGTGTTTGGAATAGTTATATGTTTTTTACCCTCCAGCAAAGGGTACAACATGTTTAGTACTGCCGGTTCGGCCAAATCAAACTCGTCCGCTAAAAAATAAAATCCTTTTTCCAAGGCATCTACAAGAGGACCTTTGGCATAAGTCCCATCAGGCATCAAGGATCCTATATAATCATTCATAGTTGTACTTTCAGTGTTATTCACTTGTTCAAGTTGTGTTTTGTTGCATTCAGCAATGAACTTCACCAAACTTGACTTTCCGGTGGCCGCTGGGCCTTCTAATAAACAGGGAAAGTCACATGTTACGGCAATAGATAAAACACAAGCAATTTCGTATCTTGATGGTGACTCTTTCTGGTTTATCAGATATGGTTGGTTTGTCTCAAACGTTGCAAAAAGAGGAGAATATTGATTGGGGTTGTAAGAATACTTCCCATAAAACTTCAAGACTTCACTCTTTATGAACTGCAATTCTTTTTCTTTGACTATTCCTAGGAGATGAAGACCTATAGCAGTGTATAATTCGTCAAGGGAATCATTACCACTCTTTATCATCAATTCAGTTGCAGTACTGACAGTTCTTCCAAAATGGTGCAATGTTATATGTTTGACACTGGTTTGTAATTTTAGATGCTGAAACATTTCCACAAACTTATGACTTTCGGCTTTTAGATTTCCAGCAGCAGTTGCTTCGAAGATTTTCACCAGAGACTCTTGAGATGATAACTGACTTTTCATATTGATGATATTAAAACGATTGTATAAAGCTGGTGATAGTTCAGAGTTGGTAACTATATTTGCACCGGACAATCGTTCTGAAATCTTACCATGTGGTGGAGTCATTGTTGCGAATATTCTAAAATCTTCATGAACTTTAACATTTTCGGTTCCTTTCTGAAGGTTTTCTGTAACAATCCATTGTGGTGGTGTTTCCAAGACAGAGTTTAAACGCTCCAGAACTGTACTTTGAGCTTCCGAAATATTTTCAATGATCAACCAAAATCCTTCTCTTGCAGCTTTCGTAACAATGCCTTCTTTCCAAGCTATATTTTTTTCCTCTGGCTCAAATTGTCCGACAAGGGCTTCAGGTTCTGTCTCTGGAGTGATGTAAAGGTGAAAAACTTTTTTATGAAAAAGTTTCGCCAGAGTAGTGATAGTTTCAGATTTCCCACAACCGCTTTCACCCGTTAACAATACAGGTTGACGGCATCGAATAGCATTCAACATCCCAAGCCAGCATGTTTGCATTTCAAGTGTAACTGCTATATTCTTTTGTCCAGTAACCTCATTACATGGTATGTTTCCAATTCCATAACAATCACTTATAACATTATTGAGAACCTGTGAAATATTGAGCTGTCTATTTCTTTCTTTTGAGAGACTGCAATAACTTGATACTATCCTTTCAAGTTTTTGTTGCATATTTAAATTAGATACCATTGTATCCAAAGTTGCTTTGTAAAATGAAAATCCAATAGGCGGTACTTCTAAGTGTTGAAGACAATCTTTCAGAAGTGGTAAACCTATTTCCTTGTACAAACGTTCACAAAATTTTGTATCGATGCATTCCTCATAACCTAATAGTCCCAAGTTAGTAGATGTTTTCGTATTTCCAACTGAACAGCAAATGCTAGAGCCTTGTAATTCAAAGAAGATATCAAAAGCACGATATTTCACCTCAAAAAATTTCTCAATCACCTTTTTGATCTTCACCTGATTACCTTCATCTCTAAATCGTGACGCATAAACTGAACAGGCTGCAATACCAACATTTTCATTGACATAATCTTTTTCTTCTTTAAGGATTGGAATAATTCTCTCTATCAACCTAACAGCATCTCGCAGGGTTATTTGTGTGTATGCACTACCTTTTTCATTCAAGCTGTTTAATTCAAACAAAATTTCTTTATGCAAACAAGATAACTTTTCTGCAAGGAATAAAGACGTTTCTCGATCAACATCATTGCGAATCATCTGCTCCGAAAGAATTTCTTTGACCTCTTCGTGAGAAGGGCCATGAATGATAACAGGAGCAAAGCGAGAAAGCATTGATGACGAATGTTCTTCTCTTTTTCCTTTGAACAATCCAGTATTTGGGTTTTGTGTACAAAACAATCGAAAGTTTTTGTGCTTCTTGAATTCTACATACTTTTTATCGGCATTTGTACCATCAATTTCAGCTGACTCTGTTGGCAAAACCAATGTTGAAGTATCAAGCGCACTTTCTATTGAAGATAGAACATTGTCTGGTGCCAAGTTGAATTCATCTAACAAGAGCCAAGCCCCCAGTCTGAACGCTTTCGTAAAGGGTCCTTCTTGAAAATGTACCTCGATTTTTTCATCAACCTTTTGAGGGAATGCAGATCCAAAAATGGACATAATGGAAGTTGAGGATGACATGTTGAAGCGAATCAATGGTGCCCCTAACTTTCTTGCAGCTTCCATTATAATGGCTGTTTTTCCAACACCCGTTTCACCTTCTAACAACAAGTTGACTGGATTTTCCACAACACTCATTATGAGATTCAAATTTCTTTCCATACTCTTTGTAACCACCAACGGTTCTGTATTACAATAGTAACTTTCTAGCTGTGGGTCATTTTGAGTAAAACATCTTGTTTGGAGAACATGTGATGAATCTTGGATAGATAAATTTTGTTGTAAAATTCTCTCTGCTTCTTTACGTTGCTCCTCGTTGAAATCGCATACGATCGGGATAAAGCCATCTCCTTTATTAAGTGCAAACTTTTCCAATACATCTATAGTTGAAGATAGCTTCTGGTTGTTCTTACTTGTGATGTTTAAGTTTCTTGAATGACAATCACCGTCGAGTGCATCGATTAGTTTGCTTCTTTGATTTTGCTTCAGACCCATTACTGACATTGCAGCAGAAATGCAGCTTTCTTTTACTGATTGATTGTGGTGATGGAAACCAGCTATCAAGTCAAAGATATGTTTTTGGAAAAATGTCTCTAATAACTTGTTATCTTGTGTAACAAGCGCGTCACAAGTGAGTTGAAATAAATAGAAAATACTCGAGCCATAGTTGTATTGTTGCATATTCTTGTCAAACAGTTTAAGAAAAACACTTTCTAACATGTTTTGAAATTGTAAACTTAATTTTGGACGAGAAAACAACTGAATGATTGCCTCCAATGATTTTTTCTCAATTAAGAATTCCAAAAGACCATCTGTGAAGGCATACGCAGTTTTTTTATCTTCTAAACATTCTTCAGCAATTGTCTGATCCAAATTTATTATGATTTCTATTGCGCATTCTAAGATTTCTTTCTTGACAGAATAAATACTTGGACTTTTTAAAAGCTTTAATATCTGTAAAGAGGAAAGCAGCTTTAAGTATAATTCTTTGAGACTGTTATCAGATTTTATATTGGTTATAGCATCTGTCTTCAGTAGAATCAAACGCATGAATGAAATCGTTATTTTAATAAGGGTTGCAGCAAGCTGGATATTTTCTTCGCGATCATTCAATATCTTTGTAAACATTTCAATAGTTATTTTCAAAGATAAATTGGAATAATTCAGTTTACTGACAAACCTACATACAGATTCTTGTAGAAAACACGAACTTTGGAGCGCTTCTTTGACACACCAATGCACAAATATAGATTTTTCCTTCTCTGAGTTTATGCTATCGATCATCTTTGATGCAAATTCAGCCCATTCGTCGATGCTTGCTTTGATAGAATGCTGGATAGCAGCTTTCATTTTGTATGTTGCCTTTATCCAAAATTCGTTGCCAAAATCTTCAAAGGCTTCGCTCAGTTGCAAAATGTGTTGCCAATACAATTCTAAACAATCTTCTGAAATAGCTTTTGGCATTAACTGGACCATTATATCAAGGGCTAGTTCAGAGCTTCCCTCTTTGCTTTGGTTAAAAAACGCCTCTGTCAATAAATCTTTCACAGACCAATAGCTTAAGGAGGATACTGATTTTTTTGTAAAAAGGACGCCATGTATTTGCTGGGTTATCTTTTTTAAACAAAGCTGATCGTAGAACCAACATCCTAAATTACGATCTAAGGTATAAAACTGCTGAAGAAGGAAGGCTACATCCATGTCATAAAACTGAAACTGACTTTCATTTACTACCTCGTGTAGTACAACTAAATCGACAAGTTGCATCAATTCCTGTTCTTTTAGCTCTTCATCTTCTTCGCTGGCAGATTTCCACACATCAAACTTTTCTTTCATAATCTTCACTAAAATCCATATGTACGATTTTCTGGCTTTTGGCTGGTAATCATTGGAACAATAGGCCTTCAACTTTCCTTCATTCAGATTTTCAACAAAATTATCAGTCCATTCGATATACAACGATGGTTTGTTGGATTGGAAAGCTTTTTCTGCTGCAGTCTTTAAAAATATGGTCTCTCCAATATGGTCTTTGCATTCCGCCCTGATATTCCGTATTCTTGGAGGCCAAAGATCTGGTACTATCCATTCCAAGTCTCTTGCAGTGATACCCCACAGTCCTCTCCTATAAAACTCTTCCAGAAAGAAAAAATATGACGTAGCTTTCTTTACGTCATAGCTTTTGCTTGATCTCAAGCTGAATCCTAGTTTCTTCATGAGATAACAGACATCTGCTTCATTTTCTTCTTTCAAATTTTGTGCAACAGCTTTTTGTATTTGGCCCTTATACTTGGAATCAAATGGCAACATCATTTTCTTTCCAAAAGATATTCTTCCATTTGCCATTCTGTAGAAAACATCATCCGATTCTGCTTTAGATAAACTATTTTCTCCGTGAGATAAAACAGTGTGTAGGATGAAAATCATTTTCCAAAGGATCTCCTTATCCAGCTCCAATATGACATCAAAAGATAACACAAAAACAGAATTCAAAACTTTTCTCACCACTTTTTCTTGTACCTCAGGTGACTTGAAATCAACAGAGTACATGAACTTCTCTGAAAGAGCACTTAACAATTTCTTCACGTGTTCCTTGTTAACTTTTCGAACTTCAACTTCAACAGATTTCCATTTTCCATTTCCATCCTTTTTCTTTTTGTAGAATTCACCTCTAACCAGTTGAATCAAATCATTGACCGATACGTTTCCTAAAAGTAAAGAAAGTATACATAAGTTTGACTGGATTTTTCATTATACATGTCTATGAAACTCTAGAGATGTTAATGATTGCAATGTGTGACGTGACTTAATTTTGAGAGTTGTGAAAAATGAACTGAAAAGAAGAATGAAGGAGAGGATTGAAAAGTTGACAAACAAAGCTGTACATAGGAAATTCTTTAGGGATGTTGAGGATGTCATTGGCGAGAAACAGTCCTCAATATGGGTATTGAATGGCAGAATCAACAAACATACTGGGAGTTTCCTGTTTGCAGCTCAAGAATGCAGGCTATGTATTTGACAGAATGGATGAAAGCAAGAATTTAGATTGGATCACTCTTGCAGGTTGTGTGTGGGAAAGCTTTGGAAACAGTTGTACATCTAGTTAGTGGATGTAACCAGATTACAAATGAAGACATGATAGGATTTGTTTGAGAGTTTACTGGGAAATATGCAAGAAGAGTGGAATTAAATGTTGTGAAACTTTCTCAGGTCAGCCTGAGAAAGACCCTTGTATTTTGCGGGAAGAAACTTTCGCAGATGACTCCTTTTAAAAAATCTCAGGACATTCCCCAGGACCAAAAATCGAAGCCAGTTATCTCTAAAAACAGCCAAAAAACAAAATTTAAAATTGAATTTTCTAATTATTTTGAAAATTCCAGGACATTCCAGGACTTTCCAGATGATGGTCACCACGTATAAGGTGGGTTTCTGGATGGGGACTTGTTTGACTTTTAGTTTACAATGTATTGAACCTTTTAGAAAGTCTATTAGCTAATTTTGGTGGGGAAGAAAATTCACAAATTATGTTTATTTGCTCTGAATTTGGTAGATTCAATGATCCGCCAAAATTTCTTCTTTTAGCTACCACTGGATCTTTTTGGGGCTAAACTGGGGGAGAAGCTCTCAGACTAAAGCGCCCTACATTGTTAAATTTGTGTACACATGTTCCTCTTAACCCTATTTGAACTGGGCTTTTAGGGGCTCTGAAATGCTAGGGGGACCATTTGGTCCCCCCTATCTATCAACAAGAAATGCTAGAAGGTTTAAACTTCGTATGTAGATAGCCCTTCATGAAAGAAGTGAGAAAATGTCAATGCCTGGTAAAAGTAAATGCCTGGTAAAAGTGCAATTTCCCTGGCAAATTTAGGGTGGTTTTTGAAGATTTTTTCCTGTGTGAGTCACTACGGCGCGCCAAAAAGTGCAAAAATATTTTATCAAGCCATTATGGAAATATGACGTCATTTTACACACAAGTGCTAAGAACTTGAAATTTTGACCAATAATATATCATGTTAATACAAGTCTAAATAAATATAAATTTTCAGTTAGGCCACCTGTTAATTTGGTATTTTACAGACGAAAATACAAAATCTGCAATAACTTAAATTAATTAATTTATGTTATGAACTTGAAACTTTTATCAATGTTAGATATTGGCAAGACGCACAAACTCAAAAAAAATCAAGTTAAGAGATTTATTTTACAGACCGGAATTTGATTAAAACTATTTCTGGTCTGCAAAATACACGTTTATCACATGTTTTTTCGTAAGCATATGTTGTCATTGTCTTAAACGTTGTTCGATGTTCTAAATGAAGTTTTGCAACAATTATCAAAAATATGTTTCACACATTTTTTTGAAAATTCAAAAATAAATTTAAATTACTTGAATAGTTATGCTCAAAATGAGGACACTAGGTGAAAATCGTAAGGAATTTGGTACAAATTTCAAAAACTTGTTTTTGCGATAATTAACGAACACATTACTGTTACAATTTAAAACTCTGCAAGAGTGTTAATTATAACAAGAAAAACATGCTGATGTAAATCTTACTGTTAATGAGATATTGAAATTAGTATGCAGTATGCGTTTTATACCTGCCCGGTTTCAAGGATTTTATAATTGGCCATACATTTTTTAAGTAACTTCTGATTGGCCTTTGTTTGAACTTTCAAGAGAAAATATTATACAAAACACTTACCAAAAGTCTCAGGTGAAACATTCTCTCCTTTTCTTCTTCCCCCACTTGAGGATGCCATGGTCCACCAAAACCTAACAAAAAATACAAAGTATTGAGCTTAAAATACCATATGTGTCTTTTCTAACCCAATTCAGCCTTAGGCTGTTGGGCTGTTGAGGCTTCAGGCTTCAGATTCGTCCCCCCCCCCCCCCCTCGTTAAATCATTATAAAAACCAATGACGCTCTGGTAATCAAGTTTGGCTTAAATCCGGATATAATCCTATTTGGCTTATATATAATCCAAAATATCCAAAAAGTTTGGTTTCGATTTGAAAAAATAAGTTTGCTTCTAGAATCCAGATTAATCCGGATTATTTGGCTTAGCCAAAGAGTAAATAATCCGGATTATGTGGCTTAAGTAATCCAGACTATCCAAAAGTTTGGCTTCATTTTTAACTTGTTTGTTTCTATAGGGACATCTCAATTTGAAACAACAACAAATAGGGCACCCAAGTGAAATTTCACTTTGCAGAGGACAAATGTTATCTAAATTAAATTCAAATGCATAATGTAAGTTTTCAGTTGCTAGATATACCTTGTCGTATCTAAGTATAAAAATATAATAGTATCAAATAATAATATCACAGCTGAAAGTTTGATGATTTAAAAATACATGTCGCCTGGCTGCGACAAACCTGCCGATACAACGGACAGCTTGGGGGAACAAATGTCTGGTGTAGAGTTTTGATTTGTTGTGGACACCAGACCAACTGTCCAGTGTATCAGTGGGTCTCCTAGCTGTCACATGTAGATATATGAATGTTTTGTAAACGGCAGGTACAAAACGCATAATGCATAATGCATAATCAATAGCATATATCATCAACTACAAGTGTTAGAGACTTGACATTTTTACACATAATTTATAAGATCAAGATAGAGCTTCTCTCCAACTTTCAGTCCTGCCACCTGTTTGGTTGGTAATTTACAGACCAAAATACAAATTCTGCAATAAATAAAGATCTAATGACTGTATCAAGTTGAAACTTTATACAATGTTAAATAGTAACAACAGACATGAGTTCAGAAAATTTCAAATAAAAAAATTCATTTTACAGACCGGAATTCAATAAAATATGTTTCTGGTCTG
>JAYRBV010036346.1:0-16865 GCA_036023255.1 Mitrocomella polydiademata
ATTTCTGGCTGTCAACTTTATATATTTTGTGTGGTGATTTGGGTAGTGAACGAGTCAAGCCAGGTTTCCTAGCTACAGTTATCCTGACTAGGCGAGGAAATTGTAACGAGATGGTTATTTAAAGATTCCAATCCCCAGTCGTCTTTCGTCAGGTTGGGGCCTTCCAGATAATGAAAGACAAAGATGAAATCAAGTGAGGGGGCTGGCTCAAGGTCATTGAAGTTTACTGTGCCACTCCAGAGACATATTGAGCAAAGCTATGTATGGGGCCAAAAATTCTTCTTCCTTTTTGTTCTGTTAGAATATGTAGCTACAAGAGTTCTTATCAACTTATGAATATTGAATGGAGGGGCCTAGCCTGGTTAGAGTAAACACACTTACGTCATATGTGTACGAAGCTCTGTTAACCATCTGAAGTGTACTATGAATTCTAATCACCTTGACAACAGTAATGGGGAAGAAAAAGGCGGGAGTCTTTAGTAACAAACATTGTAAATTGTATTCATTCGGCTGTGACTAAGTAGAGATTAATATGACTTGAATTAGTTTGTTTAGAACCACAAATAGAGAAATAATTTGACATTCTCGCTAAAACTACGTACGCTGTTGACATTCAGGCTAAACTGAATACGGCTGTCGAACGGCACATATGGACTAGTTAATTTGATTATTTTTTGACGACGGCTAAGAGTGACATTTTAGGTTTAAATCGATACAGCTGTCAAACGGCACAGGATGGACTAGTTAATTTGTTTTTTTGACGTCTGTCTAGTTCCACTTCCACTTGCGTCGGGCAAACAACCTTTTGGCATTACTTCTGTTTAGTAACGCCATTTTTGTTTGAGAAACTTGGGCATATATTCTAGTAAATAGGACGTCTCAAAAACCAACAATATTTTACACGCTTCAATGGACGCCCTCTCATATATTTAACATGCTGGTTAAAGAAGATGAATGGAGCGCCGAAATTAAATTAATTGCTTTGAATTATTCATGCTATACGCACCGCTAATTATGTCAGTGTGTTGGTTTAAGCATTCAAACTGTTTGCTTTGACTTGTCATTTTGTTTTCTGCTTCTTTTCGCGTGCAATCGTAACAAAGACACGCCTTTTTTCATGTAGTATTCATCGAAGAAATTTTTGAGCAAAGAAAGTTTAATTTCAACAATATCAAATTCATATTACTTTGCGTTTCAAATCAAATTGTTTTTGATACTTTTTTTTATAAGAAAAGTAACATTAAAACTTCACTCAGAAACAAAACTAGGGTAGTGCCTATAAGAAGAAGAAGCTTCGATTGAAATTTACTATTTTTACTTTAAGTACACTGCGATTGAAATCCCAGTAAAAAATATTCAAAAAACGGTTAAATTTTCTTCCTAGGATTTCTTTTCACCTCACTCAGGTGAGTCTCAGCCCATATAGCTTCTGTCCAAAAGATTTTTTCTCCTCAAGGTATTGAAAAGATAAAGGTTTATAAAGGGATTAAAATAGGTAAATTCGTTAGAATAATTTTCAAAGATCAATTTATGCTGGAGATTTTACTTTTTTATATGCATTTATATTTTTAAAATGTGAACTTCGTTTCACACAGTACATAAAATGCGTCAAAATGTCATCAAATTGTATTTGGTACAACCGGCACAACATTATATGCACATATATCAAATACAGGGAAAAAACCTGCTAATAAATTGTCTGTGTGTTTGTTTTTTGTTGGTGAGTCAAAGATGTATAAATAAATCTGTAGAGCGTGTAGAGTTGTCAACTTGATGGTTTCAACTTACAACTCTTTGCACAACGTTTGGAAATTTCAAAATAATGAGAAAATAAACAAAGGCCTGTCTGCAGAGGACGAGAGTTTAATATGACAAGCAATTAATAATTCCACATGAATATTTCAATATCCATTTCTTTACGAACTAAAAAAGCTGAAATATCTCTGACACGATGGACTCAATAATTATTAAAAAAGCTGAAATATCTCTGACACGATGGACTCAATATATGTTCAATTTTTTTCTTCATAACTTTTTGAGAATTAAAAGGGATTTTCACTTACATATTTGACACTTTTCCCCGGCAGTTAAACTTTAAATTGCTAAGAAACCTGGCTTTATATTTTCTCTTTACGCACCGTTTCACACTCCTTCGATAAAAAATCTAATCCTTAAATTATGATAGTCATCATATAAATAGTGGAACAATGGGTGCACGCGCGAGAGGGCGGGAATATTTGTACCACGACCAAAACCTCAAAAATTAAAATATGGCGACTTTTATCAGCATTTTCTACCCTCAGATTGCACTGTTTTTTCATTCAAATAATTTTCACCTTGTCTCTCGATGATCAAACCAAAGTTTCCTGAAAATTTGTAAGTTAAAGTAAAGATACGACAATTACGGTAATAAAAATCCCGTCGTGTCGTGGAATTCTTTTGTTGCCGGACAACTCGATTTAAATTTTTTTTTTCTTCTTATCGTAAATTGGAGTTTAAGGGGTAGTTTTTCATTGCATGTATAGGATATTATGATTAATAAAAAAAAAAACGGGAATGGGAAATTATTATTAAAAAGCAGAAGAAGAAAAAAATTTAAATCTTTTAGGTAACTTCATTTACAGAAGGTTAAAAAGAACGTACGAAAATAAAAAGGAAGATTACGAATTAGGTGCAAAACTGATTACAGTACTTTAAAGGCCTGTAAACCAGCCCACCGGAAATTACCCTCTGAGGAATTAAAGAGAAATTTATAATAACAACACTGAAAAGAAGAAATCGAAAATTTCACGAAAAGAAAAGAGACTTAACAAATCTTAAACCATAACACATTAAAATTCATAACAAGTTGAATTTAATCGAGGAAAAGAAAATCCGCCCTCATAAATCAAATTTTTATCAATGCAGGGCGCAAACACGGTAAACCGTGGCGAGAATGACCTACCCCCAAGTCCTCCCTGTAAAACCTTTTTAATGTAAATATCTTCGTAATCACCTTCTGTGTCCCAAACAATTTAGTATTTAGGATAAAAAGGCAAAATAAACTAGTCCTGATTCACAAACAAAGTTTTCCTCCTCCTTCTAATAAAGAAAACAATATTGAATTAACCACCGTTCACATGGCGTAAAAAAATTGTTTTAAGGAAAAGGAATTCCCGCCCTTGAGGTGTTGAAATTTCTTTACAAACAAACAGCTCTACCGCAATAAGGAATTCTATTCTATTTTATCATCCAGTGTGGTGACTTTTTCTTTATACCTGTGAGAGCACAGATGGTAAAAATAAAACTCCTCGAATACCTTACAAACAAGAATATTTCTAATATAACTCTTAGGATTGAAAAACTTCAGTTACGATTTTCGAAGGTTAAAAAAGCGTCGACCTGACAAATTTAAGTATACAAAATTCCTTGAGAGACCAGACAGTTACCCTGACCAATGATATATTAAAAGGAATAGATAGCGGACTACCCTAACTTCTTTTTTTTCTTCAGACGCAAATCAAATATGTCAGCCGTGATCAAAACAAAGGCGATAACATTTCACCACAGCTAGTTTGAAGTGACGTCACAAGAGCGCGAGTGAAAGAGCGGGAAATGGTCGGAGAATGTTTGCAGGAAGCGTGCGCTGTGTAAGGAGAGCGAGTTGAAAAAATCAGCAAGGTGGCCAACAACGAGAAGTGGTATTCAAATGAAAGGTACCCAGTGGAGCTTCTTTCTAAATACGATCTGTATGTTTATAGTAATTGACAAGTGTGGGCTATTATCTAGCAGTTTATTTGTGGTACATGATACAAAACAGGAAAAAGGATTACTCAAAATCACTTCAATTGCTGAAAACACTGAGTATTACACCTCCTACAATGGATGCAGTTTGCATGTCGTTTCAACGTTCGGACATCAAAACAAAACAATAGTAGCATTGCTCTTCTCCAAATATATCAATGTATACGTATTACAACCACACAGTAGGGTACATGACATGTTCATGTGTTCTTCTGTTTTCTAATACTCCGTGTGAACTTTCGAGACAAGGTAACGGAGGTAGCCATGCAGTGTGGTATGTAAAGCATGTCAACCGACAGTGACGCTCTAAACCGCATCTACCTCTTTGTGACGTCATCGTGCGTGCCCGCAATGTAGAGAGAGAGAGAAGGATTGTAAGCCCTCTCAATGTTAACGAAAAGATAAGGAAGAGGTAAATTCCTAGAGTTCCATTCTAAATTGGAGTGTCTCCATTAATAAAATTTGGGCTTCTAGTTCCTCAAGTCCATTCAAACCCATTTCTGTTATGGACACATATAAGGAAGGAAAGGGTTTTTCTTATAACATCACGAGAATAGGAATCATGTTAGAACCCCAGAGGGTAAAATACTTATAAAATCGTATGTGGAGGAGGGTAAAATACTTATAAAATCGTATGTGGTGGAGGGTTTTCTAATGACACATATTATTACATCATATGGCATGCTGCTGTATCAAAAGAAAAAGCTCCTTCACTCTGATATTTTCATGATTTGACGGTAGGGAAGAGTTTATGATGATGAGCGTTTTCTAAGCCACATTTACTACAAGATCCAACACTTTAAAAACAAATATCCTTGGAGTTTAATGCTTTGTTTATCAAGGAAGGCAATTAACAAATTGGCCTTATTAAAAGCATTGCGCTCTTTGTCTACTTTACTTCTCAAAATTTTAGAGAAAAACTTATTAGCTTTACACATAAACTTTAAGCTTTTCTCACTTTGTAACGTCCTGGTTATGATGTTTTTAAAACGTTCATAGAACACAATAGGAAAATAAAATTTAAAAACAAATTTTTAGTAAAGAAAGTTAGTTCCTTAAGCCTGACAAAGAAAGAAACTCCAAAATGGAAGGCGAGGAAGTAAAAGCATGCTTTAGGATATCGAGGTATTTCAAGTCATCGAGACAATAAGGATATGGTCGATTTCCTTGGCCAGTTGCATTAAATTAAATGTTGGTCGACAACTAATAAGCTATTAGTATTATTATAGATATATATTTTCTACTTGTTGTATCTTTGTATCCTGATCGGCTTACTCCAGCAAATTGATGAATTCAATTAGCGAGTGACGGAGACAAGAGGTATGAGGAGACGAAAGCCTATTCAATAACATCAAATTAGCAATAAATGCACGACAAAACATAAAACAACACAAGACGAGATTTTATGGTATCAGATTTCTAACGGAAACAGTTAGATTACCAAAACATATTGAGTTGATTATAATAGCTTTTGTTGTTTGTTAAGTGTTTTCTACAGAAAATGTAATTAGGATCAAAAACATTTTCTTAAGAGAGATACTAATTTGTAACACGGTGTCCCAGCCAAATACCGAGCGAAAACATGTCAACACAATAGAATCGCTTAAACTCTTATAATAACCGATGTGAATTGAATTAAAAAAAACAATATCGTGTTTTATGAAAGAGTAGAGGATCTGATTTAAAAAAAACAATAGCTCTGAGCTGATTGGTTAAAAAATGCTGAGCTCAGTAAACATAATGGCTTTTTATGTCAATTCTCTCTCAGAGAGCAAAAAGCTATAAAAGCGTTGATTGTTTCTACTGATCGACTTTATTCGGTTTGAGCTCAATGCAAACTTTCAAACTGAAAAAGAGATATTTCAAATAGGTGTACTCATTTCATTAGCTCAATCAACAAAAAAAAATTTAAAAAAATTTCTTGATACAAAAAAAAGAAATTTTTTAGAGGAAAGTTTTGGAAAGAAAATTATTTTCATTCAACTGATCATCATTTTTTTTCTCTTTCTTTTTTATACAAAAATAATTTTTTATTGATTGATTTTGAAATATATCTACTTTGTTTTCAAGGTAAATGAGTTCATTTATTGAAAGCTCTTCTTAGTTTATTAATAACACATTGAATAGGATATCCCGTGGTGTGGATATATAAATTGCGCCGGTGAGGTTATAAGGAGATTCATTCGGCGAATGACAACGCGAGAAGGAGGAGCAGAAGTACAGTAGGGTAGCCTACACGAAGAAGAAGAAAAAGAAGAAAATAGATTGAAAATAAACAGTAGTCCACACACAAGAGAGAGAACTGAACCAAGCTACTGTACAGATATTATACAAAGACCATCCTCTGTTATATGTGAGAGAAAAAAGAGGTTATTCGTAGAAAGAAAAATAAGGAAACCGTACTATTTGTACTGAAGACAGAACCTTTGACGAACTTCTCAACGTAAACTACATGTTGGTTGAACTATACTAGACTGATTGGGTAGAGCGTAAAAAGCTGTCTTTCAAACATCTACAACAACCAGCCCAAACCGAAGTAACTAAACAAACTGCGTAAAAATGATTGATATGAGCACGACAGTGAAACGAGAAAATTCGTTATCGCCAGCACCCATGGCAAAAAGTAGCGAGGTCGCACCACCAACAAAGAAATCGGCCTTCTTTTCGATCGATCAGATACTTGGCAAACGCGAAGCTGAAATGTGCGACGAGGAAGTTGTCGACAAGGAAGGTGCTAGCGACGCTGATAGCTACGACGGTGAAAAGATCGATTACAATGTCAACATAGAGGACGACGACGTTGAACTGACGGATTCTGAAGATGTTGTCGACGAGAATAACAATACAGAAGGTGATGCCAAACCAAAAGACGACAAAGATTCGAAAAACGACAAACAAACACCATCGTACACAGCAATCATTGCACAAGCTATACTCAGCTCTTCCGATAAAAAACTACCTTTGGGCTGTATATACGATTACATCGCAGAAAATTTCCCAGAATTTTTGAAGAAGGGTCAAGGATGGAGAAACTGCGTCCGACACAATCTCTCGCTCAGTGAATGTTTTATAAAAGCTGGGCGGGCGCGAAATGGTCGAGGAAACTACTGGGGAATTCATCCAAGATACATAAAAAACTTTTCGAAAGGTGACTTCCGTAAACGACGTGCTAGCCATCGACCAAGAAATCGCGATCTAGGATTAATGGGATACGGGCTCGGTCGCTACTACCCTTACTACTACAATCCATACGCTGTAAGCCAAGGATACGGTAAAGCACCTATGCTATCACCAAGTAGTCGAAGTGGTTTCTCAGTAGACAATATTTTATCAAAAGAGAATAGTAACCGTACAGAGTTGACACCCCCTACTATCTCACCGTACAAACCTTCGTGGAGTACAAGAGAACCGATCCACCATATGATGGAGCAACGTAGAAAAACCCGGGTATGCTCACCACCCACCCTCTCATCCGTCTTACCGGCTGGACACACATACTTAGAACATTATAATTATCCTCCACATCACCACCACCATCATCAACAACACCGGTCATCACCTTACGAATACGGAAGAACATCCAGCGGTACGACCGAATGCTCTTGTAGAAGTTATGCCTGTCCTTCGTCTAGCAGTAGGACTCATTCAAAACATTGAATTTGCTGACCACTATGAACGCGGGTAAAATATAAAAATCATTTTTTATATATAATTTTTCTTCAGAAATTTCCTCAGTAATTTTTGGATGGTGATTTCAGAATTTAGTGGTTGTTTAGCTAATTGGTGTTTCAATGTTTTTGAAACGGTCTACGAAAAATTGTGACACGAGGTGTCCCGTAGACTGCAAATAAATCCGTTGACAACGCAATAAAAAACTTTGGTTCCATAAAACCCAAATAAAAGGAAAAGAACATACAATTTTCCTACTACTCTAAATTATTCAAAACGTCGCATAGGAACACGACCACCATTCCGAAATCAGTTTTATTCAGTGGAGCAAAAAAATGGTACATTTATAAACACCATTGAAGGAAGTTCTTTCTTTGTTGTTGTTTGTTGCGCTCATTTTCCCCAAACTCAGACTTTCTCATTCATTCATTCTATAAAAGTGGACGAAATAAAAGAACAGGGTACCCCTACAAGTATTTCGTAATGAGAGTCACCTGGGATTTGATTTGAATATCAGGAAATTCTCATTCAATCCAACTTATTTTGTCAGAATTGTCAGAAATTTTCTTTCTTTTTTGTTTTGTTCTTTATACTACTTTATAACAAGACCAAAGTTTCTTAAACAAGTGAAATTTTAAGAAAAAGAGGAACTAGCTGGTTAAAAAAAGAAGATTAATGAAGGGGAAAATATTTTGAAGAAATCAAGAATTTATATATTTATTTAATAATGTGCTTAGAAAATAATGTTATTATGTATAAAAGAAAAAGGACTAAGCATTTATGGAAATAAATTTAACATTTTTTTAAAAACAAGAGAACAGAATTTATAAGGAAAAAAAGGATGTGAAATAAATATACTGTGTATATGGGCCCTTATATATAACGATGTAAATGTTTCCTAGTATTTACTATCGTGTTATTATTATTATATTATCATTATTATATATATAGAGATTGTTGAAGGTATACAGTGTTGTTATAAACTATATATTCTACAGATTATAAATATTGGGAGAGAACATGTGAGAATGGTATAAGAGAGATATGTAGATTTCTTGCGGATTTTTTTTTTTTTTGGACGTTGTAAAAAATATTACATTGATATTTCAGAATTTACAAATTAAAAAAGATTATTTATAGTTCGTATCAAAACAACAAAATTAATTTTTCCTTTTTCCTTGATTGTTTTCCCATAATAACCATAATCTCCATGGGAAACATTTTAACTAGCCTGTGTGTGCACGTTCCACCATTTGAATTCATAACTAAGTTTATAATTACGGCCAAAAGGGGAAAAATTTCTACATCTATCTGCCAATCAAAATCAAAAGGACAGTGTTTCTTATAAGAAAAAGGCACGAAAAATAAGGTATATTGCGTGGACAATGAAAAAAAAAATTTTGACAGCTTGATTCACAGAGCGGATAAGAAGTCCTAAAGTATTGTGAAAAAAAGGAGGGATTTCATTGCGATCAGATAAATTGTTAGCAAGAAAAAATGTTGGATTGTTTGATTATTTGTGGCTTGCGGCCAACTTAATCGTAATGACAACTTTGTCATGCGCAAACATGCTATCGTTTAGCTGAAATGAGAAACACGACGATTCGAGCACAAAAGGGATCACCGGGTCATTCCTATTTTAGTGGACAAGTAGAATAAACAAAAAAACTGAATTCTCAAAATAACAAATTTGAGGAAGGAAGGAAGCTAAATGGCGGAATTTTTCCAGTGCAGAGTGAGAGAGCATAGATATTGTTTTGCAAAACGTCTTCACTTGATAAGACAGCGTTCTAACAATTGTTCCTCAGAAGGCGTTCATTTGGTTTAGAGGCATGTAAAGGCGTGTACCAGAATCAAGTGTCATTCAACACGATATATATCGTTGTAGTTTTCGCCTATACAACGTCCATTGGCTTGAAGCTATGCTGTTGTCTCAGAAACACACAAAATAACGTTCATTGGACAGAATTTTGAAAAGACAACTATTCATTTTCGACAAATATTTTCTAACAACAAAATATTCAAACCACTATCAGTGTGCTGCGATAACACTCTAAGAAAAAAATCCATGGCGTGTAGTAGTGTTTTTGAAGGTCCGTGCAACAATGAAGCGCGGCGTGTGCTTTAACAACAATAAAAGAGCAATTCAGCTAGGCAAAGAAATCTGCTTCTTTTAACAACAAATCAAAGGCACAAAAGAAGGGACACGTGTTACCAAAAGCGAAAGTAATAACCTCACAAGATCTAGGGAGAAAAAAAAATTACAAATCTGGCTATTTACAGTTTTTCAACACCTTTGCAAGTGCCACTCCTCTTTTGAGTTCAAAATGAATGCAGTATTTGTTTAAAATAAAACTCGTAAAACTTAATGCTCGTAACCTCGTAACCTTGTTGAAGAGAAAAGAATGTATCGAGCTACAAATATTTATAGGTTTATTTACATACTACTAGATTACAGCTATCAACAAAACTATTAACCAGTCCAACCCAACTCTAACCTTTGCTCAAGCAACACTCGAAATCATTCAGACGATCACATGGCACTCGTAACACATTCATGTGATGTCCAAAAGATGTACAATTCATGTCGAAGGACGTCCTCTGAATGTTGGAGATGATACTATGGTGAAATAGTTGGAATAATGTCGCGTCACTTTGCGGTCAATTGGATACATCCTTTGTCAATGTGATGTTTGTATTTGAGCAAGTTTATTGACAACACTGCATTCACGCGAAGAAGAATAATGAAAGAAACCGCGGAACCAATGGGCATTCCACAGCCCGTGGCACGAGGCAACCCAAAGCCGGAAAAATCGAGGAGACGTTTTCTATTGATAAGGTATGCAACATGAAATAATTAAAATATTTTGCTGCGGCAGGAACCAAAAAAAAAAAAAAAAGGTAGAACGAAGTTTTTAGTGGAGGGCCGATTGCATGACACATGATCGATCTGGAACAAAAAGTCATGCAAGCTTACTATGGAATACTTGACATATTCGTCAACTCACAAGAATAAAGCAAGTAAGCAATCCAAAACAAAAATTGGAGAGAGAGGGCTGGACCTTAATTTACGAAATGAAAGACATGTGATCAATGACATAAATATGATATAAGTTTTTTGTTACTCGTTTAAAAACTCGAATAAGTAAACACGTAATCGTTTTCGTTTTCTGTTCATATTTTTTTCTCTTTCTCGTCTCCTCCTTCTTGTTGATGATATCTTAATAGTTTGTTTGTTTGTTTTGTTTCGTGTCCCATATTACACCACTCAAGACAGTTAGCGTGCTTAAGCTGATTTTAAAGTGTTTGGATAGAGAAGGAAAAAAACCCGAAATACTGAATAGTATTTCAAGGGGATTTTTAAAATAAAGATTTACTTGCCTTAGCACGAAAAAGTTTTTAGGATTAGTATGGCCATTCTATTCAATGCTGCATTATTTTATAAGAAATGACGTTTTCTGGAAACAGGTATTAGTGACAGCTTAAATTCTTAAGGAATGACAGTGTAAAACAATAGAAGAAATTCGTTAAGATTCCTCAAGGTGTACAGTAGAAGAGCTCCTAACAAAACTTCTATGTCATTATAAGTTCCTGTCCTCTCAATGTTTTCTTTCTAAACTAATGTACAACGACCCACTTATAGATAAGAGCTACGCATATTACAAGGTACGACATTGTGGAGCTACTTATAGTATTTCTATTTTTGAGGTATCAGGCTACAAATAGATATGAACTTAATGCCGTCTTCAGTTTTGTGATCCCCGGGTTATGGCTGAATAACATTCAAGAGTCAAGGACAAAATACAGCATTTGCTGATTGTTGCTGATTGAAAAGTCAATGAAAAATTCGTATAGTTATTTAGTCCCATATACTTCCCCTTGTTGTGTTTAAATATTTTGTCTTTTACTTTGCAAAAAAAAAGGAGCTTGTCCATCTGTAAGGTCTGTCTCCCTGAAATCTGCCAGAAGTCCGGATTGAAATCTTTATCATGTGCGTGTATTTGTTTCGTTCTGTTTGTATTGAACAGAAAAAGTTAGGATAAGAAATAGAAAAAAGATAAGGATTTGAAGTTTAGTAGTAGTTTATTTGGTTTTGATTAAAGATGAAAACAAAATAAACTGCATGCTTTCACCTTCCATCTGGTGCACAACATCAATTATCAAGAGGCACCAGCCAAGCGCCATTATTGTCAAAAGAAATCGGCTCGCGTTGAAAAAAGAGAAAAATCTGGCATGGCGCAGACATTGTTTAAATTACGTTGGCAGCGACAGGGAGTTGTTGTAAGAGATAAAGAAATATAAATAGAGAAACAAACTGAAAAGATAAGGTAAATAACTATCTCTCACATTGTAAACAGGAGAGTGCAAGGTGTGAACAATAGCATCCAAGGAGGTTTCACAAACAAATAGAACGTTTGCGAGGAAGTATAATGGACTAGTCCATCAATGATATTCACATATATCCATTTCATTTTGTTATCGAGAAGATAAACAGACAAAAAGAAGGGGAAATGAAGATGTCATATGCCATTTCGACAGGATAGAAAACATAAACAATAAAAGCATTTTTATTTATTTATTTATCTTATTTTTTGATAAAGGATAAAGAACAGAACTTGGTCTTGGGAAATACTGATCTATAGGGGCCATCTGACGCACACCATAAAAGATTAAGGCTTTGAGAAAACAAAAGCATCGGCTTAGGGTGCAAGCTTGTGGTCAAATGAAAACCAAAAAAGAAAAAGTTGCAGGTTATGTGAACTCTGCTTTCGTGTTCTCATTTCCCACCCGTAAACGATGAGTAAGTGGGCGCAAGGGAAAAGGACAAAATTGACCATTTCCGCATACAGGGCAAAGTACAATCGTTTATATTGTGAGCAATGGGCGGAGTAGGACATCTCCAATGCACAGCCCTGAGTTAGACATGGAGTGTTGAAGAGAATACTCCAATATTTTATTGATATGTTTGCGCCCTGGGGTGGCTATGAGCTTTTGTACTGTAAATAAGTTTAAACAATTTAAAAAAAACTTTTTTTCCTTCAGTGATTAAAGGAAAAATGGGGCAAAAGAAAAGAAATCTATTAGTATAAATGTACGAACGAAGAATAAAGTTCTTTTACGCGTAGTTTCATGTAGAGTTGTAAACTTAGTTGAGAAATTAAAAGGGTTTTGGGAGAAGAAAGAAGAATTTCATTAAGTCCAACAGCGAAATTTACTGTTCAGCGCAGCACCTTGTTTTTAATTCGGTATAACGAGGTTTCTTTGCACTCTAATAAAACCTTCTTCTTTTTTCCCAAAGCCCTAATTGAGGCAATACGCCCCTAAACATTCATAAAGTAATGTTTACATCACACATATTGATGGGAAAATAGCGAAAGTCAAACGTGTGTTCGCCACTAATTAGAGGGTTTTTCAATAATCTGGAAATAAATAAAGCTCCCAGTTGGTTAAAAATAAAAAGGGGTTGAAAAACTAATATGGAAGAATGATTATATACAGGAAAAATAATATTTTGGGAATATTACAGGTCTTACAGGACATGTCATGCGGCGAAAGTTTTATAGGAATGAATTATACGGTTTACACGGGAAGGTGGGCTCCATATAAAAAAAGGGGAGGGTGGATTTATTGAAGACCGTCCAAAATAGAAGAACATAACATTTCATTCAGTCTATTCACTTGTAGGGCCTAAATATTTTGAGTTCAATCCTTTACTCGTTTCCCTATTCTCCCTCTTTTGATTGATTGAGCAAATTCATCAAGCTTAAGAATATGGGAGGATAAAACTAAGAGGCGGCAGGGTCTGATTGGTTTAGGTCAAGCCAGTGAAAGAAACTATGACAGCTTGATAATTAGTAAAAACAGGAGGGACCTTTTATTAGAGGCCTTAGGCTATCTGGGTTATGTCAACGTTTATTTTCCCCTTTCTTTTAACAAAACAGATTATGTAATCCCGTTTTCTTCCTGTAAACACAAGGGCAAACTAAACTGTCAGGTCTTTGCGGAGAATCTGTGCGGTTAACCTAGTTTCAAATTGGGATTTGCTTCAAGCCTTAAAAAAAAAACTTCTTTTATTTTTTGGAATTTCCTCCAACATGCTACTAAGCGCTTTTAACAACAAGTTTGTTTTAAAGGAACAAGGGATATCAAAGCAAGTTTTATAAATAACAAAACCCGTCGTTTTCCTAACCACAGCGCTCATTACAAACACTGCTTTTGGTTTGGTATATTCCTTAAGAAACAGTTTAATCGGATATGTCTGCTTTGGGTTGGGGCAGATTCGTTTTTTTTTCTTTCAAAAGTTTGTTTTCGCCCTCCACGGGAAAGCAACCAAATCTCATTCCCAGACCTGTTTGGAACGGTATCAAACTTTTTTCTTATTAAAATTTAAAAAAAAACTTCGTTGAATTTTACAACCCAAATTTTTCTTCCACGTTTGTTTCGGCAAAGGGGAAAAGGATTCTTTGGGATCAAGAAAACATCAAGGTGAGCGCATTAGCGGTATCATGGTTGAAGAACCCATTAACATGGACAAATGAATTGATATAAGGACACCACGACACACAAAAACAACAAATATTCAATAAAGTTTTGATTGTCAAATCAGAATGACAGAATAACAGGGAAGAAGCTTTTATGGCACGTCGAGAGGTATTCTCGTTGAGAGACTGGTGATAATTGAATCAGTTAAGCGTCAATGAATAAAACACCGAACCGTCGAATTGATCTAATTACACGGGTACTTGACAAAACATGGGCGATTCATTTAAACGCCTTTGTTCTAATGAGACAATCTCATTAACGCCCTAATGAAAGATGAAAACAAATTAAAGTTGATCCCTATATTGAAAACTAACAAATAAACGAAGAGAATGGCTAAGTCATCAAACAAACTATAAGGTTGTTAGCCCTTTGTATGTGATCGTAAAAATCTCATCTTCCTGCCCAATGTAATCTCCCTGTTTTGGTACCCAGACCCCGTTTAATAAGTATCAATCAAAGCAATTATGATGACGTCACACACAAAGGATTAAAGTTGTTTTGGAGACCCGGATCGAATGGGAGATGCATTTTGTAAAATATAAGCCACATCAACAGTGGCTCAGGAAAAAAAAAAATTTCTTCTAGTGAGTGTCTTGGGGGGTTTAAATAAAAACAATTTGTTTTCTGTCAAACATGATACATATATATAGATGACGGTTTGTTTTTCATTATCTCTCATAAAACCCCCCATTATTAGCATTTCGTCCTTTGATCTAATTACAAACGTTATGTTAACCAATCAATTTAACTGTAACCGCGCTTCATTGTTCGAATAGGGATAATCAATTACGAGAAAGGTAGCTACCCTTAGACTCTCCTTTTTCAGACCATAATATTATAGTAATTAAAGTATCATGTTATGTTATGACAGCCTCCACGATAATCTTATTATCGCGCATAGGCTAGTTGTCAACATGAATAATCCACCCGAAACAAAGATTCATTATCAAATTTGAATAAGTCTTTCATTTCTCCCTCTCTATGGTGTTTTATCAAGAAAATAAACAACACAAACAAACAGACAAACTGAAAACAAACAACATTTTTGTCAATGAGGGAGGAAGGGAGTGCTGGACGCTCGGAAAAAGAAGTCACAAGAAGGGTGACCCCATTGTCTACCCCCTTGCTTTGATGGTATTCAAACTGTTTAAAAAGGTGAAGTTCAAGTCAATGAACAAAGTGTAGTTTACTCATTCTATAGGTCAACACCCAACTCTAGAATTTTCCAGAAAAATAACTCATATAAAAAACACGGATCTTGTTTTATTAAGGGTCTTCTGATGTAGTTCATCTACATTGACGTAACGCTCCCTTCTACCGTTTCCCCTTTACACCATTGGAGTCAACAGTCCGATGACGTCACTATCGTATAATGACAGTAAAAACAAAGATGGTGGACTGTAGACGGTGACATTTTTTAATTCCTCTTTTTTAAATGTACTTTTTATAATTCAGTTTGAAAAGCAAACAACAACAGCGCTATTGTCAGTGATCTGCTCAAACTCATATTAAAAAAGGGGTTAAGAAGTCTGTTATAAAACTGCCTATTTTCTGAGTTCCGGTGATTACGGGAGATAATGAAAAGTGCGTCTGCTCACCCGACGACATATCAATCAAGCAGTCTCTCCAACACTACAAACCGGATGTAATCCCTTAATGACCCTTTTATATGTCAAGACGATAAATTAATGCAAATCTAAAGTACGTGTATTTTGATCAATTATTTAAGTAGGAAGTTCTATTCGATTTGAAGGTATTAGCTTCCAAAAGGAAATTATCGCATTGCAGAAATTCTAGAGAGTATTTTATAAATCTGATGCGATCCTGTATTTCCGGGCCTGTGAAATGGGTCTCGAAAACAAAATAAACTTTCCTTTAGTATCCTAGGTGTAGTTGCTTAGCTCTTTCCAACAACATTTCTTTTGTATGCGGAAAAAAAAAAATCACGATTGACCTTGAAAAAAGTCTAAAAAAAGTCAATGTGTGTATGAGTAATCAAAAATTGGCAGCCGTCAAGTTAGGAACGGAGCATGCAGGTAACTGCGAATAGTGAAATAAGCTGTAAGTAGAAGTCTACTTGGAGAGACTAGTCTGCACAGCGTTCCACTTTTGCTCTGCAAAGACTAGAACCTGCTGTCAGAGTAGCTAATTTTCGGACAAGAACGCTAACTTTTTGCATAAAATCAAAATGATTGCTGTTTATTTACGGGATATATAGTTGTATTATCGGGTGATGTTCAATTTAAGACGATTTTTATACTGCTGAATTGATTTCTTTTTTCTTTTAGTATGTGTGTATTAATAAAAGGTTTTAAATGGAGTCAAAAAATAATTATAATTACGTTAAAATTTTCATGAAACAAAAACCTTCCTCTGCAGACAAGAAGAAGCATTTTCACCGATTCAAACTTACTGTTAGGCGATCATGCGGTGCTTAAATCACAGCGGAAAACAATGTTCTAAAAAAGTCTATGCATGAGACGCTTTGTACTGGCTGTCTTCAAATGAACTATATGTCGGCTGTTGGAAGAGACGGTGTCACCATCATGTGACGTTAAAAAATTCATTGCGCGAGTCCATTATCACATACCCACACCCTTCAGTGGTGCAACACGACGCATTGAAAAGGGTCTCACGAGGCCGTCCGCGCGATGACGTCGTGCTGGGTTTAATTAAATACAAAATAAATCTACAAATTATTTTAAATGACCAATGTAAACTTGGTTTTTTTTGACTTCCACACCACACTACAAAGTTTGATTTCAAAACGAAACAAGGTTCATTCATTCCCACCATGCGAAGAATGAATGTTTATAAAAATAAGATTAATTTGCTCAGTCGTTTGGGGCGTGTAAACATAAACAGATCGA
>JAYRBV010036457.1:0-19488 GCA_036023255.1 Mitrocomella polydiademata
CGATCGTTATACCAAGTTTACGGGCGTTATTCTAAGTTTAACGAACGTTATTCTAAGTTTATCGTGATTATGTGATAAATGTATTCCATACGGCGGGACAAGAAAATCACGGACATGTAGTTAGAGTTTTATATAATGCTGATTCGGCAAAAATTTGGAAAGAGCGGCTCAAAGTTCAGTCTATGGGACAGACAGACAAACGTGGTGGTGTGAGTAGTGTAGTGACATAATTATAATCACTCTGTCACTTATAGGTAGTTCATAGCGATATATTCGCATATGGTCTATGAAATATAAACCTGCTTGCTCTTGGTCTTGGTCTGTTTGTTGGCTGGGCTGGGACTTATATTTTATATAGAATGGTAGTTGGTAGAAGTTTTCATTTTGATATCTTTATATTATAGTCCCGTTGACAAAAGATTTTCGTCTGAGATAAAGGGGGTGGGGGGTAAACCTAATGTCCGCTAAGAAAAGACGAAAATCTTATATAACCCAAATGTCTGTTGTTGTCCTTTAACGCGCCACCATTTACATACATTTTACGGAACTAGTGTGTAAAAAATAAAAACACCGCCATGGGCTATAGCGCACCCGCTTCGTTCATTTTGGTTTCGCAAAATATTCTTTGACTGTTATATCAATTAATTATTATTTTTCGATCGCATGCCCACGGAGCCAGTCTAATTTGCTAACTTGTCTTTCATTCCAAGATGGCGGAAAGTGGTGGCGTCTTTTTTTTTCGCTACAGTTTTTCGTTGGTCCGTTATGAAGGGGACGGGGTCTGGAAGTTCGCTATGGCGGCACCCAAAAAATATTATAGTTTGTGTCATTTGGAACGCCAAATCAGGGTCGGTCGGTCGGTACTCAAAAATTTCCAAATTTCAAAATGGTGCATTTTTTTAAATTTTCTTGGATGCCGCCTATCTCCGATTTCACGGATTTCAAATCCGTTTCCTACATGTATGTATGTGTACATACCTTATTACATGAAATTAACTCGGTACATTAATTAATGCGTATTGAAATTTTTTGCGTTAATTAATAAAGCTCCGTTAGTTACCAGTTCCAGTCTACTTCAGGAAAAATCTACTACGCGTGTGGTCAATCGCAAGCGCAAACAGTTGCCCTGTGCGATCAAATTTGCACGCGCTGCTAGTCTCACACGTGCGATTTTAACTACATACTGCAATTCATCGCATTGATTGTTAAACAGATTATTAAAAGTAACATGGTTTAAGAGTCTTTCTGGCGTCTTTTTAACATTCATATGGTTTAATTTGGTAAAAAGAACATTGAGACTTTTACGTTTGTTTCAGAGCAACCTAATTACAAAAAGAGCAAACCGCCTAAAATGAATGTTAGAAAACGTCGTTTTAAAGTCTTTCTGACGTCTTTTTAACATTCATATGGTTTAATTTGTCAAAGATCGAAGAAAAAACGATAAAAGAAATAGAAATGCTATAATGTGTATCCTGTATAATTACATAAAAAAAGAACAGATGCAAGAAAAAGTTATTTATTTACAACGTTGAATAAGAAGAAAAATCTATTTACTGAGAATATCAAGGAGTTAATGATGTTGTTTCTATTTTAAAAATCTTTTAACACCATAAATAATTTATAAATAAATACAGTGGAGGCCTTTTTGTAAATATTTTATTTTATTTTTCAGAAAAAAAACAACACAGAACTTATATCCAATTGACGCGTGCGATGAATTGCACAGGCAAAATTACTTATGCGTGTATCGCACGCGTCTCGTGAAATAGACTGCAGTTCGCGTAAATTTCCCTGGCCTTAAATGTCACGCGTTGAAAAACTTGCGCTATTTTCACAAACTTTTAATTACTTTTTTAGGGTATTTTTTAAACAGCCGAAACTAAAATGCGAGTGCGTATTATAAAGGGACATTCAAGGAAAGGAATAATTCATTTGAATACGATAGTATTTACTTTTAGTCTCAAAATTGATTTATTCTTTTAAAACCAAACACCTTTGTTTCGCTTTTTTCCTTATCAGCTAAAAAATTTGTGTTAATTAAATACCATGGGAATAAGTTAATTTTCTTGATTTGCGTTAATTATCACACACTTTACAGACATGCCTCTCTATTTGCGTTAATTGGCACTTGCGTAATCTGTACGATCACGAATAACAAACCACACACTCAACCTCTGTACTGTTACACCAACTAAAACTTGGTCAGACGTGCGTGTAACTTAGATCAAAACCCGTAGAAAATTATATTTTACTTTAGGAAGTTTGAACACGGCTCTTGAGCTATTTTTTCCAAAAGCAAATTGCGGACCGGGAATATAGTCTGATTTGCACACATTGCGAAAAGGAGTTTTGTATATTTATCAAGGTCTGTTGGTCTGTGGAATAGCGCTTAAAATATAGGGAAACTTCTGCACGGTTTTATTGTATGTGTGCAGGAGAGTGAAGACGTTGTGCCGTCACAAATAGATTATAGTTTCCGTACATTTGTTTGTTGTTGGTTTGAAAGTGAAAGGGGACAAATGGTAGCTTGATCTGAAAATTGTCTATGTTCCAACCAATGTAAATCAGTATCTACAGTAGATTCATAAGTGGAAAAAATGGTGCCATTTTAGAGGACCCTGGACCCTGGAAAAAATCAAAAATCATGCCAGAAGCAGAACACCGCACAGGACATGCTTGGCTTCGATCTTGTTTTTAATATATATTTCATGCCCCAGACGGCACCAGACATCCGGTAAAATCATTTTTTTAAATCATCAACAAACAGGACCCTGGTTTAGGGGACTTCAACAAACGTTTTTCCTTTTTTTAACGGCCAATAACATATCATTGAAAGTCCCTCCCCCTTTATACCTCTTATCGGCCCCAAAAATAAATTATCATTGAAGTATGCAGCCTACTTTCATGAATGACTTTTTTACCGCTACTTAACCCGCCATCTTGGAATGATGTAATCCATTCCGTAATTAATTTTCCAAGCAAATAAGATATTTTTAGGTGCCATGCCTACCACCCAGTCAATTTTGTTCAATAGTAATAGTGCACGCACGCTTATTGTAAATAAACAGCGTGAAAAGAAAACATTAGGATGGGGGAAAGGGTCAGACCTTGCTTTCAAGATTTTCATTTTATTTATCTTTTTTTATCGGATCTATCGTTACCCCCTCCCTCCCCTCAACACCTAGATGAGAATCCGTCGTTATTTTTTTTCTCTCGTATACTGTATATATATATTCCATAAACATTCAAAAAAAATACGATGGGTTGCGAATGATATGAGGAAATTCAAGAGCAAATTATAACAGACAACAATAGAAATAAAAAAACAATTGAGGCACGGCCAGACAAATTGACATCAGAAACAAATTACTTAAAAAACTTTTTCATAGAAGTTTTGTTTAAAAGTATTTAAAGATTTAAACAATTAACATCTAGAACATTTTTTTTGACATAAGTTACGTTTTCAAAAAAGAAAAACAATGTCGTTTATCAAAATTTATTTAAAAGCCTGGTTAGCTCTAAAATGAAGGTTTTAGAAAGTCACGTGACTAAATGTGTGACGTAGGAGTTGCGAAATACGATTTTCTTCTCACTTGAAGTATAGTACAGTTTTGTGTGTGTTTAACATAACTTATATTATATTAACCCTACTTGGACTGGGTTATTTTGACTTCGGCAGTACTGGGGGGGGGGCTAGTAGGCAACAATGACGTCACGAATGACATAATTCATAAACCTTCAAACCCTTTAATATATCTTCCCAAATATTCAACCAAATTTAATAAAACTTTGCGAGTAGTTATATTTTTGATAGAAGAATTGATTTATGCAAAAAAATCGATAGTGAATTTTAGACGTTAATTCTCCTTTAAAAAAACTATTGATAAATTGAAATGTGTTTGTTTGCAACCATGATATTTTTTTCCTTCTGAGCTTGATGTTTGAGGAAGGTTTGAAAAATTGCATGTATTCCAGGCTACTTAACACCCTGAATTGTCAGAGCGTGTCCAGGCATTTTTGAGAAATACTGTAAAACACCCAGACTTTTCTGGAAGATGTTCAATCCAATCTCTGAAAGTATCCTGTTTGAATCCTGAAAAAACTGACTGGTGTGTTGTATTTTTAAATATAATAATAAAATGCCTAAAGGTCAGTTTAGTAACAATGTTTATGTACATTATGAAACTACTTAGTCATCAAAGAAAAAAATCTCTAGCAAAAAGTAGGGAAATTTGCAGAAAACTTCAGCTGGTTTTCCTTTAAAAAGTTTTTAACTTTTCTAAAAACCTCTGTATTTTTTCCCAATGTTATTTACTTGTTCTTGCATTATTATTTTTTTACCAGAGTGAAAACTAAGAGATAGGGGGGGGGGGTATAGGGGAAATTCCTACAGGCCCAAAAAAATTTCACAAAAAAAAAAGGTTTTTAACCCAAAATAAATTTGGAAAAAAATAATTTCAATTTTTTTTTTTTTTTTTTGAAAATCTTGAAATAATTTCCCTCACAGCTCGCGGCTACCATTAATGCGTAGATAAAGATCACGGCTATTATTATATAGATTAGTCCTATTGTATTTGTGTCTTTGAAATTATTGTTGCCTGCTGAAGGTATCTTCAAAGATTGGATCTTCCGACTTGTCCTGGTGTTTGAGGGAATTAGACTTGGACACCCGGAAATGTCTGGGTGTTACATAGAATTCAGCCCCCCTGGCTCTCAAAAAAGCTGTTTGGGGGCTGTTTTTTGTTACCCTGAGGGGGGGCTAAATCCCAGGGGGGGCCTAAATTTCTAGGGACGGGCTTTAAAATTTTCTTCTTGACTTTATAATTACTCAGTAACTTTTTGGTTTTCATTTGAGTTCATTTTGTGGGAATCTAGAGGCTTGATTTAAAAAAATTTCTCATTTAAGGCCAACCATGGTGGCCCTTCACATGACACAGGACCAAGCTATTTTTCGTTTGTTTAAAGCCAAAGTTAAAAATTGTAAACAATTGAAAAACAATCTTTTGTTTGAGTAGTGTTTTTTTAGGAGGGGGCTCCTCTGCCAAGTGTTAGAGGGGGGGGGGGGTTGGGGCTCATTTTCCCAGGGTTAGGGGGGGGGGGGCTAAAGCATAGGGGGGATAAGGTCTCATGTATATAGTTGATTTCGTATTTTCCAGGGTTTTAGTGTAAAGGTACCAGGCTTTTAAATCCATGTTGGTAATACACAGTTTCGAAGGGTGACCACTAGTCCTTGAAAGTCCTGGAAGTCCGTTGAAAGTCCTGGAAGTCCGTTGAAAGTCCTGGAATTTGTTTCAGTCCTGGAAAACAGTCCTAGTAAAAGGAAAAATTAAAGAAAAATCTTGGAAAATTATTTAGGATTAGCCACATGTACTTTTCTGATCAATATATTTGAGTTCATTTTGCAGAAATCTAGAGGCTCAAAAAATATTCCAAAGATTTTCCACTCAGGGCCAACCATGGTCCCGGGTGGCTCTTCCACATGACACAGGATAAATTTTAAAGTTGAAGCCAGCATCAAAATTGTGCCTTGTAATTGATTTCCACTAATAAAAATTTAAAAATCCCCAGAAAAATGTATAAATTATCCTGAAAAAGTACTGGAATTTGACTTTTAGATTTGTGTGACCCTGCTGCATTTTGGATTTTTAAACTTAACATCTATGCTTATGTCGAAAAGTTTTGTATGAGGCAGATAAAGTTTACTACTGCTGACAATGTGGGGAAGAATTTTTTTATAATGATTTGTTGTTTTTGGTAATTAGCATTTTAATACATGAAAACTATCTGGTATATATAAAGTTGCAAAAAGATTGCTAGCTACAGTCTGTATGATACTTATGTATTTATTTATTTTAGATTATTTCTTACATACTTCAAATATAAAGAAATGATTTTGTTTACTTAACCAAGATGGTTGTATACCCAATCAAAAAACAATGCGACTTCATCACTTGAGATTGAGTTGTCAAAATGTGGATGAAGCCAAAAGAAGACTCGCACAGTTGTATTCGCTCCATGTATATGGATACATGGTACGTAAAGAAAATGAAGAACTTGACGAGAAAATTGAAGTACTAAGACACAATGATATGTTTTTCATGCTTCGAAAGGCGAAGAATTTTAACGTGGATACTATTGATGATATAGCATTTTGTGTAGATTCTTTATCTTCAGTTTGTTCAGACATTGACGAATATGGTGGACGTATCATAGAAGAACCACATGTTGTGACCTGCAAAATGTTTATGCATTCCTCTTCATATAAAGGATGCAAGAATTGTACATCCTGTGATGATGAGCTTCCATGTTTACGATCAACTGAGAAAACAGTAGTTAAGTCAACTGTTGGTAATTTACAGCACACATTGCTAAGGAAAAACAAAGATTTTAATGGTGAATTCTTACCTGGATTTGTGAGAACTGGAAATAGGGAAATGCATGATAAGAAGATAAGTAATTTTGAATGTATAGATCATATTGCCCTAGCTGTTCCATGCAGCGAAACAATCAAACATGTGAATTGGTATCGCCAATGTCTTAAGTTATTGAAATTCAAATGTAATAAATTGGAGAAAGAGACTGGGCTGGTGATCAAGTCAAACAATGGTCGAGGACTTCGTTTGTTCACGCTAGTTGAACACCCATGCTCCAATGAGGTTATTTCTGAGGAGGTAGAGGTTGGCAATGACAAAGTAAAGTTGGTTTTTTGCGAGTCTTTGACTGAGGAAGGTAAACAAGAATTATTATAAGTTTATAATGTTGCTTCTTAAAGACTTTGTTATTAAAACGAACTAATATTTGCCATATAGTGAATTGTGTGCAAATTATGTAGGGCATTATTTTTAAAGCCCACCAAAAATCTATTTTTTAATTTCCAGGTAAATTTTAAAAACGCATGTATCCAGAAAGGATTTTATTTTCTAATTTTACAATAATTTTTTAAGACAATATTTTCTCACTATAGTACAGGTCAGTTTTCTTATTTATCTTTCAGTGCTGGGCTGATTTATCTAGAAAAAAGCAGACGAAATATAAACTTGATGTGAAATAGATCTAGAAATTAAAGAACGTGTAGTAGAATTTTCCCTCGTCTAAAACGTTGCACACTAAATGTACTTAATGAACTAAAATAACTTTAACCAAATGCGCATAATTATTTTCTTACAAATTATTCCGTTTTTGATATATAACTGAGATCAGAGGAGTAAGTAAACACACGTGTAAGCCGCAAAAACTGGTAAGAATCTTCAAACAGCATCAAACCATTGACGGAAGTTCTTTTTTCTTTATTACTTAGGGACAGATCAGATTCAAAACTTCTTAGATAACCACTCAGGTTCTGGTGTACAACATGTAGCATTCAAATCCAACGCGATTATAGAGGATACGGAAGCCTGGCATAGGAATGGTGTGGAATTTCTATCGCCACCTATTGAATACTACCAAATAGTAAGTGATAAGATGAAGTTTACTGTAAAGTATTGAGTTTATACCAATCTTCCCTACAATACACATGAATGTAACTTGTTAGCGGTTCGAAAATACCATGGTAAGGCTGGCCAGCAGCCCCTTAACGCCGAACACGGCAACGCAACAGGAGTTTGAAATAGAACGTTGAGCCGAATCTGTCTTCTGATCAATATAACCAATGTAACTTGACCATTATTTTAAAAAACTTTTATTTTCTAGATTAATAGCGCATTGGCTAATCTTGAGGATGAAACTTTGGTGAATTCACTCCAGGATCTTGGTATTCTTGTGGATGTTGAAAAGACGCGATCTGAAGGAGGGAAAAGAACGGACGGGTACATTTTTTTTCATTGCTTTCCCAACTGATGATTTGCAAAGGTTGGTGTTGATTCGTGACTGTCTAAATATGTTTGAATAAAAAAGGAAAATACCACATCAATGTAATCGGATTGCTTATTATATACTATAATTTAATTCTACAATTTCGATTATATTTCATCTTTTAGATATTTATACCAGGTGTTTACCAAGCCCGTCTTCCCGTCACAGACGTTTTTCTTTGAAATCATTCAACGCGATCGTAGTTTTGGTTTCGGAACTGGTAACGTATCCGCACTGTGGAATGCCGTGGATTTGAGCTTGAATGGATCTCGCTGATTGGTTGATTCCATGTAACGTCACCGTGACTAATTATTTATTTGAAGAAAAGATTGCAAGGAAATTTTCGGATTATCCCCTTTTAAAATGCCAATTATTCGTAAAAAATTTCTCTCGCTTTGTTTTCTCCGATTAAAGTAGCAGTATTTAACGAGGCTCGACAGTTCTTGTTATTTCCTCAGATGATATTTATAGATTGTATCAATACTATTGAATTAAAAGTTTTTCATAGAAAGCAACCATAGATATAATTACAATCTGCCACAATAACATTTGTTACTTTCAACGTTTAAAAGATCTTCAAAGAACTTTTCTATTGCAATCGACACATCTTTTCCACTTCAAGGTTGCCCCTTTGTATATTTATGAATTTAGATATTTTTCTGGAGAAAGGAAAATTTTATTTATGAAAATTTTAACACGTTACAAGTTAGTTTTTACGGATTACAATGAAATTATTATTTTGAGAAAGATTAGGTTTCGCAGCTCGTAAAAGAAACCCTAAATTCAACCAATTTGCCTTTTTAGAGCTCTCTTCTCAATTTGAGGTATTTTTACAGAAACTCTCCTGATATTCGGAAATTTGCAGAAAAAAACCCCTTAAATTCATTAAGACAAATTTCATGCAAACTAAACTTTATACTTTTTCAATGTTTTTTAAAATGGCTGTGGTGTAAATTGTGAAATTGAACTTAGAGTCTAACTTTGTTTAATTCCGAGTTCGGTGAGCAGATGTCTAAGATACGAAAACAGCTTGGCCTTTCCTTCGTATTGTGAAAATAATAAATGTATATATAGAGAGAGAGGCTAGGCGAAGAAAAATCGGAAGAGAATATATGCGATGAGTAAGAAATAAGTGTTTCTAACTTCAAAATATTTTTTATTTAAGAAACTTCTCTTATTTATTTTTTTTTAAGAAAAAAAGCTCTCATATTTCTCAGTTATTAAAGTTCGAGAAGTTTTGAAATTTGAATGACAATTTTGTTTTTCTTTCATAAGAAATTTCCTACTTTCTTTCTAATATCAATTGAACGTTTCATTGATGCCCCTATATATATAATCCTAGCATCAATTGAACGTTTCATTGGTGCCCCTATATATATAATTCTAACAGGGAAAACCATACTAGACTAAAATTGACAAAAAGTTTCTATAATAGTGCTATTTACATTCTACAATTTTTGGAGAATTCAAATGATTACCAGTAGACAAAATCTCCTTAAAGTCTCTGTGGAGAAGAGATTAGTAGCCAATATATTTTACACTCCTCCACAGACTTTTTTGACGAATTTACCCACTAAGTTACTGTACAGGTTTTAAAGCAAGTGTATAATAAATATGACAATATAGACAACAAATATTTTTAAACAAGCATTTCAAATGTTTATGTTAATGTGGTATTTTCTTCTTGTTTGTTCCGTCTTGGTATAGCCTTCGAGCTGCAACCCTGCTTGCATCAATCATTCATCAAAAATATTTTTAAAAAAAGTAACAATGAAAAAGACTACTTCTAAGGAGGAGGATGTCTGTTCTTCTATCCAAAAACTTTTTATTGTTTCTGTTTGTTTGTTTTTGTCCGCCATTTCATTGCATGTGTCTTTTAAAGTATTTCTTCTTGTTTGGTTCTATTGTTGTAGGAGTTTCAGGATGGTTGCGTTGTCCTTGGCTGCACTTACAAATTCATCTATTGTCACTTCGCCATCACCGTCCTCGTCCATTTGGAGGAAAAGACGTTCGGCTAACTTCTCAGGTGAGTCTTCCTCTGTCAGCGATTTCTCGTCTCCTGCCATCATATTAAAGATGGAGCGAATGATTTCAGTCAATTCATCTTCGGTTATAGTTCCAGACTTGTCAATGTCGTACATGTTAAACGCCCAACGCAATTTATCTTCTTTGCTGCCGTGACAAGTGATTGACAGGCCGCAAATAAATTCACGGAAATCAATGGACTGATCGCCGTTCTTGTCAAAAGTCCGAAAAACGTGGCTGGCGAATTTCGACGCGTCGCCGTCCTTGAAGAAATTTCTGTAGATACTTTCAAACTCTTTTTTAGTCATGCGGCCGGACGGGCAATCTTTTTGGAAGCCTTTGTACCATTTACCGAGCTCAACATCGCTGAACGCTGTACATGCCCGGAGTTGTGACAAGGTTTCTGGTGGTATTTTACTGTTCTTCTTACCCATGGTGAGTTTTCTTCAATTTTCAAGTTTTTATGTATATTCTTTTTCTCCTCTTCAATTTTAATCTAGAGCAAAATAAAAAAATATTTTCAAAGTCAAGGCTGTACTAAAAAACATTAGCTTTCTGATAATATTCTGCAAGAGAGAGATCGCTTTACTTCCCACACCTAAAGAAAGATAGATGAATATAGCGCAACGAAAGATTTTTTCACGACAAAAAAAAAGATGTCTTCATTAAAATTTAAAAGTCTTATTTAGAGAGTTAAAAAAGGGAGAAATAGAGAAAACAATGATGTGTTTATTATTCGTTTTTCCCTTTTTCTGATTGGTCTAAATTTGTTTAAGAAATTTGCCAACATTTAGGGTATAACAATGGATACCAAATTTCTTGAAGTTCCAAATATATATGTTTTTTATGTCCAATTCCTTCTATATTATTTTTTGTTTTGTTTTCAATAACAAACAAAGTACGTTAAAAAATATAACACAAATTCCCACTTTTTTTATTTTCTTTTTCATTCACGACATAATCAAAAACTTTTCAAATGGTGTTTTTCTCGCAGCTTATTCACTTGGTAATTGAGTTATCCTGTGCAAAAGAAAAAAACATGAAAATGGAAAATGTAATAATGACGTGCAGATATAAATATGATTCAACACTAAAAAAAAGAAAAGGTTTCAATGCCTCGTTCAGCCCCCCTCCCACCTCTGCTCAATATAATTCAAAAACAATAAAGCACAGAGATAGAACAAAAACGAACACACTAGATGATTTAACAGGGTAAATGCCTGGCCCCTAAACTGGGACCAAACCCCCACCTTCCTTTAATAATTCAACTAATATACATATAAAAAGACAACATATGCAGGACCCTTTTTTTCTTTAATAATAATACACTCCCTTTTTCTTGTACCATATAATAAACACACATAAATTAAGTTTAATTTTATCACAAAACACAAATATTTCAAAAAAGTTTTTTTTTCTTTACAATAACAATAAAATATAATTAATATGGTAAAAGGGGAGAAAAGTTACTATCTAATAATAATAAATGATTATAATTTTTTTCTTTCTGAATAACACTATAAAAACATAAGGCCTCGAGATAAGAATCATATTTTTTCGTATATAAATGTACAAGGACTTTATGACGTAATGTGTAACAATATGTCTAATCCTTAGTCCGATAAAAAATTAGCTTTTTATATCGTCGTCCTCCCGCATCAAATATCTTTCAAGATTTCTCATTGCAGCCTGTATTTAAGACGCCTTTCACATAAAAATGTGTTTTCTCCAGGTGAGATAAGATATCCGCCATTATTTCTAAAAGAAATTCGCATTAAAACCCATATGTATAGAACTCTCCCAGCCAGGTATAATTAGATCAAAGAAGTTTTATGAATGGAGTTGTTTTCCATTGTTTGCTGCGTGTTTATATCAGTGGAAAATAACTCCACCCTCACCTTTCCTTTTTTCAGTTATTTTACTGGCTCCAGGGCAAAATTCCTTATAATCGATTCCAGGAATTTTTTCTTCTTCTTCACATTCATGCGCCCTTCTTCATCGCTTCCATTTATTTCTCTGTATTCTGATTTGTTTTATTTATTCTTTTAATTTTCTGTTTCTTCTTCTTTTTTTTTCTGCTGTGAAAATATGATTTAATGGATGTGTACATTTAAGAGAGAGCAGCTGCGTCCCAGATTTTCGTATTTGAAGACCCTATGAATTGCAGCTAGAAAGCCACACAATGCTTTCCATTTCGACCGGTTCGTTGTAGAGAAAAACCTAATAGCTTTCTCCCCTCTCAAACTGTGCTGTTTATATAACTTTACTTCGAACCAATATCTCCTTTCACTGTTTAAATGGACCTTGTTCCCTGCCTCTTCCCAGCTTTCATGTCACAATAGCTCACAAAGAATTTTGCATCTTCCATACTTTTTATTTATAGATTTTTTTTTACGTATAGTCCTCGATCTGATTTCTCTCTCAACAAGGAAAGAGACCTTTTAGTTGTTTTGCTTTAGGTTTCTTTCTCGTCAGAAGGGGTAGGTACTATTTATTACAAGCCCTGTTTGGAAAATGACGCAAAAAAATGATTTCAATGTTTTATTTGTTCCAAAAACACTTCTGTTGAAATGATCCGCAAACATTTTAAACAACAAGTTAACTTTGTTTCCCCCTCCTTCGTTACACAAAACAGTACAGATTTATAGAAAAAAGGGATTGGGTACAAAGTTTCTTTTACACTGACCACCCCCCCCCCCACCCACTTTGTATTTTGCTAATCACCCCTTAATATTTATAAAACATCGTAGTGTATAACCATCTGATCCGAAACATCTGGTACTCTCTACACTATTATAAGTTCATTTTGACTCTTCTTTATATATTATCGCCCCCTAAAATTTGTCAATAAGCGGATAAGAAGAAGAAGAAGAAGAAGAAGAGAGAAGCAATTTTATTCACCTTTTTTTATCTGTCTTTATCTTTCTTTCTTTTTAAAGAACTTACCATATATGGTGTCCTGTTTTCATTGACTCATCCCCCACTCTGTTCTCGCTTGGTGTTCGCCTTCACGTCCTCTCGACTATGCTGCACTCCATAAAACAGGTAGATTGTCAGCCCTTAAAAAAAATTTAAAAATTACAATAGAAAAGTTAGTTATACCTCAGGGTTATAAGATTTAAAAAGCTATCCAGACTTAACGGTCCTTAAATCCTACTAATAGTCTTTCATTAAGAGTATCATTGGTGCTTTATATATATATGATCTAAGAATCCAATACGTTTTCTCATCCGAGAACTCGTTTAGTTATTTTATTCTTCATTTTTTTTACCGCAGGTGCGTTTAAAGGGAAAAAATTTCGTCTGGTTTGCATAAATTGCGAAAATAGAGTTAACTGTTTTTTTGCAACGTCTGTGAAATAGACTAAAAGGAAGAGAGAAAAAACTTTGAAAATGAAATTTTGCAGTCTCCGAAAAAACCATATTTTTTTCTTTCTAATTTAAATATAAATGTTAAAGAATAAGGAAAAATTAAAACATCGTTTTTGCTTCTGGAAGCTGTCTGACTCTTTGCTAATCTTTTTTATATAAAAGAAAATATTGAATGATGACCATTATACTCCAACTTTCTTTAAAGATAGGGACTCTGGACTGATTATTAACTCACTTAAGAAGCATCGTAATTTTTTTGCAAACTTTTTTACTTGGCCTGACATAGTCATAGAGTACAGTTTATCCGGATTTGTGATTCCGCCACAGCAGGGGGGAAGCTTGGGAGGGGTTCTCAGCTCCTTTCTTTGCGGTTGGAAATCTCGGTCTATAAATAACTTTTTGACTACGAAGCTACTAAAAAAACCATAGCTCTTTTCAATTCAAAACCTATACATCTAGATTGCTGGTGATTTGTGGTCAGGTTTTTAATTTGATTTAAATCCGTTCAATAATAGACTCTAGGCGCTAGAATTAGTGGCCGCATTCGTCTAAAGTTTGAGAGGGGAAGGGAGTGGGGACTAAACTCTTGTTGATAGGATCGTGCTCATTGGTTAGCAATTTTTTGTGGACGTCATTAACGTATGCCCCCCCCCCTCCCGTAAAAGAAGAATCTTTATTAAAGTACGCGGTCACGTGGAGCTTGACAAATCGACAACTTTCCTTCGCTAACTGATAAGCTCGTTAAAACACGAGTAAAAGCTATTGTACCTGTCATGTAAACGCCGCTTTATACAACACGCGTTAGATAATTTACTACACTAACCATTACGTTTTAGGGAGTGACGTATTTCAAAAATTGATGTTTAACTGTGTTCTATTCTCAGACCAACTAACTTTCTTTTGTCGGCTGCAAAGAGTTCCTGTTTTTGTATCTATGAAAAAAACGGACCGCTCAAAATGTTTCATTGGATTAAGAAAAGTTTTTAATTAAAAAAAACATACTGGTATAGGAAGGAAAGGGGGAAAGAAAAACAACTTCAAAAAAATAAATGTTTGTAATTATTTTCGGGGAGACCTTTTAAACAAAAATGAAATGAGAATTAGACATCGCGGCTGAAAAGAGAAATATATATACTATTTGATAATAACTTCTTTTCTTTTTATTTCAGTTTTAATCTATATTTTTTTGTCTACCAAATCCGCCCTTCGCTTGAAATTTGGAGTACATGTCATAGAGAATTCTATTTTATTTCACACGACCCTTTGTTCAGGAATACTTGAATGTTAACTGCCTTATAAACAGAAAACCAACTGGCCATCAATAATGAGACAATTTATTAGTAACTAGCTGCTAATGCAGCGTCGAACGCTCCAAATGTGCACTGATTACGCCAAAACAAAAACAATAAAACATGAGCGCTGGCGCTTTTAATACCACGCACCGCTACCACGCCCCATTCATCGCTCAGCATTATATAAAAACTACTACTTGCTTGCGCCATAAAAAAGATGAGCGCTACGCGCTTTTTTAATAGCATAGCGCGCGCACTTCACTCGGCATCTAAAAGAGAGAAAAGCGACTTTTGTATAGGTACGTTTATTGACGTCGATAACAATAGATGTCATTGCATTGAATACTTATTTAACGATTTCCTTGGTCTTATTTTGGGTTAAAAGAAGCTGCTCCAAAACGCATAGTAAGTGCGACCAAGTGTTCGTTTGTGACGTTGGTAAATTGGATAACATAGTGTATTATTATATAGACTAGCTACTAAAGTAGCGTCGAACGCTCCGAATGTACACTGCTGGCGCGCCTAAACAAAAATATGGGCGCTGCATGCGCGCTTTAAAAATACCATACGCCGCGCTGCGCGCGCCCCGTTACTTAGCGTTCTAAAAAAAAGCGCGCTATATATCTAGGTCTTTAATTGACGTCAATCATGTGAAAACCTTGCATTGAATCTTTGTTGTTGTTTTTTATTTTCGTGGTTGGTGTGGCCAAGACTGTGAGTAACCAAACTAAAAACTCTAAAATGGTCAGTTATGGATACACACACTACGGTAATAATAATTAGATACACGGTAACAAATTAAGATAGATGATTAAATTATAGATGCTTAAAATGATGAAATATAGTGTCTTTCCAGAAGGAATTTTTGAAGTTTATGTTGAATTCTAAAAATCTCGCCAAAAATTTGGCAGGATGAAACATTTACCTACAAAAATATCGTCCAACAAAAGTACGGGAGCAAATCGTAGGCCTCAAAATATTGATTTTTCTTTATTTACATTCGTTTTTTTTGATTTTTTTCGTGACTTTTGATGACTAAATCTGTTCAATCTGCAGAGTGGGTGAATGAATATCGATATGATAAATTCATGACCTGCTGAGACTAACAAGATTTACTGTGGTTGCCAAAATTGGTAATCTTCACAACTGCGCATAACTAACTACACACTGAATGGCGAGGTGTAAATTGTAGAGCTGAAGAAAACAACGCTTACCTAATGTAACCCAGATACCAAAACGTACCCAAGTTAGTCTTGACAAGGACATCATGAGAAATGCATTGAACAACACTGCCAAGAACGGGATGAGCGGTACCAGAGGTGTTCGAAACGGTAAATCAAACTTATTCTGTGGTTGCAAACAGATGATTGTCATTGATACAACTATCATGCCAGCGAAGGTGAAAAACCAGGCTACACACCAAAAGAATCCGTGCAGCAGATCCAATCCATAGTTTGCTAGCATCCATGCTAGACTGAAGGACGCAAAGACAATGACACCCGTTGCAGTTTGGACCAGCATGAAAGATCGTTTGGTTGGGAACATTCGAATCTGTTCTTTTTCTGTTACCAACGAGTCGTTTGATAACGGCTCAAAGCCATTGCTGGTATCTACCATGCCTACCGGTGTTTCTTGGTAGCGCAACAGTAAAACACATACGGCAACCATAGTGTAAGCTTGCAATGTTCCAATAGATAGCATTTCAACTAAATGTGAGAGATCGAAATAAAAAGCTAGCACACTGGCTAGAATGCCGGTCACCAGTGTTCCGTATACAGGTGTCTTGGTACCCGGATTGATTGTCTTGAGGAAAGGAAACAAGAGCCCATCATCAGACATCGAATACAGTAGTCGTGGTACGGGCAACATGCTACTAGCTGTACTCGCTGTCAGTCCCGCCACAGCGCCTGTCCCGATGACGTACTTCGCCCATCTAACGCCCCGTTGATGGAAAGCCTCAGGTAGAGCGGCGTCATCATTTAGTTCGTAATAGGGGACGAGTAGTGTCAAGACAGCTCCTATACCTCCGTACAATACAAAGCATATACCAAGAGTTGCAAAGATGGAGATCGGTATTGTTCGAGATGGATTAACAGCTTCCTCAGCTGACGCCGCAATGACGTCGAATCCGACGAACGCGAAGAAAGCAGACGCGGATCCTCTCAGGACACCGGTGAAACCGAACGGCAGAAATTCGCTCCAGTTTGAAGGGTGCATTAACAGTAAGCCAAGACAAATTGTAAATACCAGAACAATAAGGTTAATGACAGTCATTATCATGTTGAAAAGGGCGGAAAGGCGTACCCCTAACACCAATACTACCATTACTATCAGGCACAAGAAAAACGCCAAAAAGTCCGGGTGTGCGCTGAGTCCGGGTGTCTTCCAAGCGGCTATCCAATTGCTGATACCATAGCTAATTTCGTTATTTGCTAACGAGTCGATGTAAGAGCTCCAGGCGCTAGCTACTGCTGCAGCACCTAGGAGATACTCCAGGATTAAGTTCCAACCTATGATAAAAGCAAACAATTCTCCAACCGACACATATGCGTAGACGTACGCGGAGCCCGCCTTGGGAACGCGCGCACCAAACTCGGCGTAACATAATCCGCAGAGGAACGAAGCAACAGCTGCGAAGAAGAAGGAAAGGATTACGCCAGGTCCTGCTTTTCTTTTAGCAACATCAGCTGCTACTACATATACACCGGCTCCTAATGTACTACCGACGCCGAGAAACGTCAAATCGACGACCGACAATACACGTGGTAATCCCTCGTTCAACGCTTGTGGTGTTCGAAGATTCTTGCGCCGCTTGAAAGCAACCAAAGCAGCTCCCATATTATCATAATTATAATTGTTGACTATATTTATTCAGCATAATTTGTGTGTATGTGTGGTTAGTACGAGAAAGGTGCGGCAATGTAAGACTCATCTTCAGTCTGATTTCGAATTTGTTGGTTCACTCATCTGGAACAACTTACCGGGCGTTTATTTAATTGTCGAGATTTTTAGGGAGGGGCGGGGCATTTATTGAAGACGGGCGTTGATCAGAGACTGAGAGTAAGAAATTCGAATACATCTTTTTTAATCACGAAAAGTTTATCGGCGGATAATATTTCGGTGGAAAGACTTTCGGTCAAATTTTAAATATTTTTCAATGCAAAAAGAAAAGAATTTTGATGAAAAAAAAGGAGATCGAGTGAATTTAAAACGTAAAATCAGTCACAGGTAAGAAAAAACAACAGACTGAATCAATAAAGTCTGTCAAAAAACTCTGAAACAAGGTTTTTTGGAAAAAAGCGGTTAAATCAGTTCGTCAGAGAAGTCATTGACCATCATTTAGAAACTCACCGAAATGAGAAAAAAAGTCTTCATCTGGTGTTTTTATGAACTAAAACCTTTCAGTTTTCCACCAGAAACCAGTGACAATTATCTATCATAGTGAAAAAAGCGTGTACAGCAAATTAGATAGAAAAAACTACTTTCTAAAACTTTCGGTGTGACAAACCTTCGGTCAAAGTTTCGGCTAAATAATGTCCAGTCAAAATTTCGACTGAAAGTTTGTAGCGCCGAAACTTTTCGTGATTAATGTATTCACTTTTTGACGGGCGTTTATTAGAGACTGGGCTTTTATTAAAATTTTCAATATTTCAATGGGGGCGTTTTTTGGAGAAGGACGTTTAATTGAGACTGGGCGTTTATTAGAACATTTACGGTCATGGTTAAAAAGGAACAAAGAAAATAGGTTCTTATTAATTCTGCTTGACTGTGAGAATTTAATCAATTTACAAATAAAAGTAAAGTCTTAAATATAATTTGCTGGTCGGCACACATGCTGACTAGTAGTAACTGTGATGAAATATTTTATGGGAATGAACTGGAATGACATCGCATCGTGTCAAAGGATTCATCCAGTTATCACTGTACTTGAAGTATGATTTCTCGTACGTCACTGCCACCATACGAACCACTCTTATTATCGGCAAAACATCGGAAAGTATTGGTATCGTATTTGGTCACACCGCTGATAACCATACGGAGACCAGTGATGTGCTGGTTACCGGTTACAATTGGTCGTTTTGACATTAGCCCGCGGAAGTTAGCTGAAATAAAATAAATCGAGATCAAAATAAGCTTAACATAAGGATTCACGATTTAAAGGCGGGAAGGCAGGCAGGCGGTCCGATGAATACATTGTGCCTTGCTTCGCATCTGGTCAGAACCGACGACACATGTATGACTAAGAAACTCTTCTTCCAAGAGGACAAATGCAGTAAACGTGGAAAAAATACGAACACCCTCTTGAAACAGGTCCTCAAAAACACTGGACTGTGTAAACAATGATGAGAAAAATGATGTCGAAAAATTGAGCATTTTGAATCGGCCTTTGGGCCATCCGGAACGTTCTGTCTGAACTACGATTAAAATTTATTATTATTATTACTTGTACAACAGTTGGTTTATGCTAACGTGTGTTTTTACTCTCCAATACCTACTCCAAGTTACTTCGCCATAGATAAGTCAAGTTAGTGTTTTAAAATATTACTGGTAAATTATTTTACCTGGAGGTAGGGTCTCAATACTTTCAATCTTCATGAATGGTCTTGGGCTACCAGTTGCATAACAGTCAATTGTGATGTCATCGCCCGCTTTAGCATTGATGATTACGCCTTCCGGGAAGATGCGAGAAACACGTGCAGGGACTGGAACGAGAAGGGTAAACTTGAATCAGAAGCAGAACAAGTCTACTTAATTCGCAGCCTTATTGACAAATAGTTATTATATAGTAATTGTAAGACAAAATTTCTTTGAGATCTGAAAATAGTCTTAAAGATATAGGATTGTTGCAATCAATAAACCTGCAAGCTTTCTAATGTAATAATGAAACCATAGTACAATGTATACTTAAACCCGAGCACCTTTCTCTCACAAAGTGCTGTCCTGTGTGG